>JAQQRF010000406.1:389-94138 GCA_030523145.1 Trissolcus brochymenae
ATTTGTATACTTTGCGAATTTATTTGTATACATTCTTGTTTCTCACTATTTGAAAATTTCTATGACTATGCTGAGCTCAGGTGGATTAAATATTTGATGTTATTTTAAAGTGAAATAGAATGACTATCGGAGGAGTTTACTTATTATATTTTTAACCGTTATTTTTTTCGGCGGAGTTTACTCCGCTTTTTTTTTGGCGGAGTTTACCTCAGATATTTTTGGACACGAATTTTTTCTCGGCGGACTTTACCAGACTATTTTTCTTATCAGGGAATTTTGTTGCAATTTATTAATAAAAATATTGTCATAACAAATGCATAACAATTTACTTAACTTGTAACGACACACAATCACAAATACTTGAAATAAAGAAAATACTAAAATTGAAATTATTAATACTTTGGCACATTAATATTTTGGTGTTCGCAAGTTCTGATTGGTTTCTTGCACGATAAACAGTTTTCGGCTCATAGTATGGGGAATGTCGTGGAAATATGGGATTTAGACAAATCCACACAGATTTAGATAGTCACATAAAAAATATTCTAGGTACATATTTTCGTGCGTTATGGTTTTTTTTTGTATTCACTACAGTAGCAGCACTGCAGCGCGATAACTGTAAAAATCCCGTAGATAGAAAAATGAAAACACTAGAACAAAGGTAGAAAACATCCGAAGGAAATCAAAATTTGCCGAACTAATATAAACATGAAAAATTTGAACTTTTTCGATGTACTATTGATGCGCAAATCGGATTGCAAATCGATACAGTGTGTATAGCTCAAATACTAGTTCATACTGTGGTTCTATGGCAATATTTTCGCGATCAGTTTTTTTCATGATGTTACACAAATACTAACCCAATCTGTGGCACGATGGCAAAAAAATTTCAATGATCTTTATTTTTTGTCAAATTAAAATAATGAACAAGTACTTAAAATTTAAAATTAATCATTCGAGATTATTTTGAAATCTGAAAACACAATTTTGAAGAAAAATTGTTCCCGCCAATTCTAAAACTTCAAAGTCAATGTAACCTGATGTTGATACGGTTGATTTATTGCTCCTGTGTCACCTCAGCTTTTCTCCTTATTATTTTGTTTACTTTATTCATTCATAATTTTTATATTTTAATACAACGTTGAACGCGTGTCAATGCTTATGATAATTCTAACTTCATAACTCCTAAAAATGGAGTTTCAGTTGTTTTGTAGTTGCTAGTTTTGCTTCACGCGTCATTGGCACACATTGAATTTGAATTAAAAATGGAAAAAAAAAAACAAAAAAAGTTAAAGAGCTGTGATGACATGAGAGCAATCAATCAATCGAAGCGCAGACAGGTAAACGTGACAGAGAGTTCCTTTTTGGAGGTAAGGAAATTCATTTTGAGCAATTTTTTTCCATTCCTTTAAGGAATTTGTTTAACATTTTTGGTGGTGACAATTTTTATTCCAAAGTGTGTTTTCAGTTTTCCAAATTATCTTGAAATATTTATTTTAAACTATAAGTACCTGTTACTTTTTTAAATTGGAAAATTTTTTTCTGAAATGCCTTTTGTCATAGGGTTATGTTTAAAGTTAAATGTATTTAACTTATTTTATTCACATTTCATATTTACGCCTCATAGTTTCCCATATAGTGTAAACCGAAAACTTTTTTGTGCTAATTTATTCGTAACACCAATGCAGATTCTTCCTGCTCCAAAAATAGTGTTAAATCGAACTTTTACTTCAAATTTCAAATTATAATAATTAAAATTCATTTATATCCATTATAGATACCAACATATAGATATTAGTGCGATGTAAATAGGCCAAATCGATTGTTAACGATAATTTTATTATTATCCTAATAACTCTTATATTAAAACAAACGTTCAACTGTGATTGTGATTGTCTGATTTACGCATAGATTAATTTTCATCATACTTATCCGTAAAAGTTGTAAAATTTCGGACTGGTAATGAATTTGAAATGAAAAAGTAAAAGATTTATTATTACTCTTAGTAAATTTGAGTGATGGTTTTAACGACTCAAGTTTACGAAATTATGTTTGCAAAATAACAGTTATAAATGCGAGTTTTATACATCCTTGGTCCAATGAAATTATTTTTGAAAGAAGAACAAACATTTTAAAGGAAAGACGAAAATTCTTGGTTCAAAAATATTATTCTATAGGATCAAAGCCAAATTTAAATAGTGCAACTTTCAATTTCTTGACTGAAGAAAAAGACGTTTAAAAATGTGTTAATTGTATTGTTGTTTAAGATAATCGTTAATTAATAAAACGATGAAAATTTAATGTTGAAATTATAAATTTCAAACATTTTCATAATAATGTAATTATTTTTGGAGCAACTGAAAGTTGGACTAAAAGCCTTGATAAGCACGGAGAATCTAATTATGGATGAAAAGCGGATTCTCGATAGCACACAAGACGATGATGACGTCTTGCTTACTGAGCAGCGATCAGGTCGTGCTAAATCAAAATACGTCGATAGCGCGCGTATGGCATCCGGCGCGAACGCTAGAAGCTGCTATTATGTCAGGAATGTAATGCCGATCATAACTCGTTGTTGAAATTAGTATCGCCCATAGGCCTATGAAAGCACAGAGGCTTTCCAGATGCTATGTCTCTGTCTCGTAGAACCGGATTCTGCCTCGACACTAATCGAATCGGTAAATCTCGCTGAGATTCGACCCGGCTCGTCTCGCGATATTAAACACCGCGTTGTTTATTATGAGCCGAACATGATCAATTTTGCTTTACATCTACATGCAAATTTTCTTCTAAATTGTTTAATTATCTGCCTGGAATGAAAGTACTCATTCGATTGAATTTGTAGAATTTCAGATGGAATGTGGAAGTATTCTTGAAATTTAAGTAATTATTTTTTGATATCATTTCAGGTGTGATTTATTGAGAGTTCGATTTATATTAAGCAGTCAATGATGGGTGGAACAATGTGTAAAATGAGAGAACATTAATACAAATTTTTAATTAAAATTTTATTTGAATTGTCAACATAATTTTAATATAAAATTTATCTTTCAAATTTTCCAATGTTACGCACATAGTTTGTTTTCAATAGAGCGTTCAACTGCGAGCGAATGGTTATACAATTTTTTGAATTTTTCGGTAACCAAATAATGAACACAGTTCTCTACAGAGTTCAATTATAGCTGCGTCATTTTCTTTCATTTGTGAAAAAAAAATCTATATTTTAACTTACAAAAGAAAAACTTAAGTCTGTTACGTTAAAAATGTTGAGCTTCAAATGTTCCACGCAAATATTTTAATGAACTTAAAATATGATATGTTCATATTTATGGGTCAATTTTTGAGAAAAAAATACTTATAAATTGTAGATGAATAGAAAGTACACATACCAACATATTATTTTAAGAGAGAATAAAGTTGCATCAATTAAGAGTATAAAAACATTTTTTTAAACAAACTAAAAAATCTATAAAAATGGCTTTTTATATGCTTAAGTTTTTATGTTGAATAATAATAAAACGGATGGTAGAAAAAAAAATGTATATTATAATGTCGTTGAAAAGATAATAAATTTCAGTTTATTTGTATGCAATAATAATTGGGTAGCACTAATGCATACAGTATATCGGGAACAATGTAGATATCATCGAGAATGTTATTAAGTGAACATTCGATCCACATGATTTCGAACGATCTGAACAGTTCAACAAAATTTAATTTAAAGATGAAGTCAGTTTAAATTGAGAAAAAACATTTGACAGTATTTTAGGATGGATAGTAAATTTTCATATAACGTTTTTGTTGTTGAAAGATAGGATCGAACGGAGTTATTTTCTGGACTAAAAACAAAGCTGACAAGCGAGAATTTTTTGCCCCCTTTCCTGACAGATAATTCAATTCGAATCTGAGGTAAGGCAGTTTGTGAGCAAGAATTTCAATGAAGAACACGTGGTTATGATATGATAAAGCTACTGCTGGCGTTTTGTGGTGTGTTTACAAAAAGTGACCAACGTCCGAAACTTTGGTAATATAGTAACTTCACTTCACGTAAAGTAGATCGCAATCTGATAAACATTTAAGTTTTCAACCCGAAACTATTTCGCAGCTTGTGAAATTTTCATATTTAGGTTTTGTTTGTTTGTTTTTAATACCTGTTATAAATTGCAATAATAAGATCCGAGACAGTTTTTGCAGTAGACATATCTTATGCCTTAAACGATATCAAGTTTCCTGTCAGCGTACAAAATAATTATTCTTGGAATGAAGTCCCATTGATTATCGCACGAATTTTCCAATAAAATGAAAATTAACATGTCATGTTTTGCTGCACCAAAATGAGGACAATTATATAATTTTATAATTTTATAAAATCAAACAAAAACAAAGTATGAGGTATAAAAATAATCATCATGAATATATTACCTTGTAAGTAAAAGGGCTCTTTTAAACTGTCAAAAATATATTTTCCTGTGACAATTGAAGAGAGATGTCGATTTAAAATGACATGACACGTGATTAAATAGCACGACCATGAGAGCTGTTGCACAGTATTCTGATGACCCGATCTTTCGAGACACGATTGGATCTGATTTCATTATACTTAATTAGATCTGTAATTAGATTAGCTTATACATGGCTCGTTTTAATTGAACCTAATTTGATTTGTCTCGAGTAGATATTGTAATTGGAAATCTAAAACCGATGGTTTAGTCTGACCTAATCCAACTCAACATAACCAAACGACGCGAGTTGAACCATCCAAACATTGTAGTTCGATGTAAACAAGTCAAATATTATTGCCTCCAGACCGCCTCTTATTTCAGTAATGGAATTAAGCTTTAACTTAAAATATTTGTACGTTCACGATTAGATGAAAGAAAAATAACCAACCATGTGGAAAAAGTGTTTTAGTAGCAGTAATGACGTCAAGAAATGTACTTCAAAAGTACGTCTAAGTAAATGTTGATATGGCTGGAAAATACCTTTGCGTACGGTTGGATGCTGAAAGTAGTTGTAATGTAAATTTAAGTGTTTAATTTGTTGTTTGAAATTAATTTTAGAACAATATTGTTCACGTTACTATTACGGACAAACAATTTTTAATACTCTAGCAAATTAATGTCCATGCAAAATTTGAAGCAGATTGTTTGCATACTTTCTAAAATCAAGTATTAGATTATTTTCGACCCCGTCACCATATAATGTTTTTGACTAGTATAATGACAATTTTGTATGAATTATGAAAGGCAAAATGTTTGAATAAATGAAATATGTGTTGTCTTAAATTGAAAAATCAATTATTCACCAAATTTAACGTGTCGGACAAATTTAATTAAAATTGTTGAATTATTATAGCGTTATACTATAAGCATATGGAATGTTTGGATGAATATTTATTAAAAAAATCAATTAAAAAGGTCAAAGCAAGTGATCAAAATTCTATATTTTATGGATAATTTGGGAGAATGTGGACATGTTTGAGAATGTTTGTGAATTTTTGTGCTGGCAACGTCGATTGTACAAATCCGCACTAACCGGATTAAAAGAGGACAGTTTACATAAGTAGTAAAGCTGCAACCGCGCACATGTATGTATCTGGACGTAATTGTAATGATTTTGATCGAGTAATTGGTGGGGCATGCAAAATGGATGGCAGAAGCTGTTTAAGCAAACGGCTAAGAGGGGATCTGCATAACCAACCCAGTGCTAAAATTCTGGCAAATGTGCGGGAGGCATTACAGAATAGCTATGTAACTTGCCGCTTCAAGTGAGTTGTCGCGATGGTCGTCCTTTTTTCTGCCACCCGAAGATCGTGATAAAACTTTTTGCATTCATTCATAATATTGGTAAGAAATTGGAACTGTTTTGAACAAACATCATTCTCCAGAGGCATTATAATTTATTTTGCTCTTCAAACTTCTTTATTTACGATTCATCAATCATTCAAGAGCTCGAGAACGGGCGGTGTACGTCAAAGCTACAAGCACGAAGCTCTTAATTTTATATTCGATAATGGTTTTATGAAGAAGATGCCCTGATCCAAGTACTCTGACGAGTCTTTCATCATTTTTGTCTAATTGAAGTCGCGGCGAGAGGTTGCGAATCGAGCTAAATGGAGTTCACCAGATTTCTAGCTGTGCAAACAGAGGGGGCGCGAGTCTCGTTTTGTGTGTGGTATTTTGAGTCAATATCTTTGACTTGTATTAAAGAACTTGGTCGGAGAGCTAAGTGTGCATTTGTATTTGCAAATAACGTAAGTTCAAGTAATTTAACAAGTGGCGGGGATCAATAACTTTGCCTCTCGCTTTCGTATAACCCAAGTTTTGCAATTAATGAAACTTGCCAACTTATTCTCGAATACATCATGCGCTCATGACAAGCTCCCTTCGTCAAAATATGTCAACTTTTTCAGCACATACATACCTCTAAGCTTACATACCATTGGCGTTTTCACAATGTCACTAGAGCTTTTTGTAACGTCAAGTTTGGTAACCATGCAACGAAATTTCGCGTTTTTGTTCAAGTACAAAAGTATTACAAACTGAAATAATATTTTTCTTTTAAGAACTTTACAACAGAAATCGTATTTTCATGTTTTTATTGGCAAAACCGACCATTTGTATCACTTGTGTAATTTCGAGGGAGTCCAAATATTTTTGTGAGAAATGAAATTTCTTCGTATGATTACATTGAACAATCGGTTGAAAAAAAAACGAAACAAACAAAATATAAGCACCGTACGTTGAAAAAAAGTAGAACGAATTCAAGGAAGTATATACTGTATAATACTGTTGGAAAAGTTAGACAGCCGAAGCCTGCAAATTTACAAGGGATTATGAAACTCTTCAAAACGGTTGAATCGTATTAAAATAGATATTGGGAAAAAAACTTTGACAACACTTTTATTTTGGAAAAAATGAACTCTGAAACAATTATTAAATACCGTTCTTAATCCAACTTTTTTTTCTACCCTGAGCGTCGTATATATTCATATGAAACGCATAATTTATACAATTACAATATCGCTATAATCGTCCAATTAATTTATATCCCGCAATCAATTTCAAATGAATTCAACATTTTTTCACGAATTTCATTTTTCAAATAGGGGATTGTAATTCGATGTAATCTGCTCTCTTTTCACTTGTATCCTGGATTTGCTTCGTTTTTCGACAAAAAAATTAGAGTAAAAAGGTAAAAGAAGTGTAAAAGAAGAAGTAGAAGAAAAACGATTGTGCGCTCGGCACGAAAGGTTCGGAAACCGGTAAGGTCATTAATCGAAAGGCGAAATCCAGTCGCGCGAGTCGCGTCTGCTTCTCAACGGGATCGCTGCACCTTGCGCAGCGTGCACTATATATCGATCTACACGACAGAGAACCATTAACCAGCGAAGCGTGCATCAAATGTTTCAGAACTAATTTAAACTTGGCCGCAATTTCAAAGTGATGTCGTTTTAAAACATTGGTATCAAAACAGCGGATGAGAATTAAAATCAGTTGCTATATGTTATAACGTGTACACACATTATCAATATAATATCCATTTGCTTTATTCATCCAGCTCGATTCTGGCCTATCATCAATGTACTCCATTTTAACTATGATTGAATATTGATTAACTATATAAAAAGAAATAAAAAATTCAGAGTAAAATCAAGAATTGATCAATCAAAAAAAAAAAAAAAAATAAAAAATAAAAATAAAAGGATTTTGAAAACTTTTGAAGCATATGCTGAATGAGGAAAAGTGATATGCCTAGTTACGGTTTTCATAAAAACATGTAAAAGCCATTCACGATTTGAGACGCGAATTTATTACGATGGTGTTTCATATTTTATAGATCGCTATTACAAATGATTAGTTTTCATCGTAACGCAAGAGATTTTTTATGACACCATTTATAGCAGTCGCGCTCATAAACTATGCCATATTGTTACTATAATTTTCTTTTTAGCGTTCTTCATAATAAGAGCGTAATTTTTACGACTTTGCTTGTGTTTGCAGACGAGCTTTCACGATAAGAGTGATATACATGTTTCATAGTGATTTGTTTATAAACCTTGTCCGAAATATATTTTACTGTTGCGCACGAAACTTTCGAATTGATAAAAATTTTAATTTGGATAAATTATAATCATAACTTCAAAAGTTATTAGTGCACATAAAACGACTCGAAGTAATTCATTTCTTAGGATAATTAATTCTGGACTGAGTTAGTGCAAATGAAATTAAATCAAAATAAATATATTTTAGCTATTTCAGCTTAACTGTATGAATCAGTGAATTTATGTACACCTTTAGGCATTTTGCATCCGGCCTGCAGCTGAATTTACATAAATTTGTGTATTTGTATATACCATGTAAATTACTTTCGTACAATTTCGTCTGAACCACTTTGCATTGTCCTATATATACTAAGTCTTACGAAAAAATGGTCAAAAAATCTCAAGTGATAGGAGTTAATTCCTTATTCGAACTTAACTCCAGTCAATTCTACCATGAAATAGTATACAATGACAAAATTATACAATGAAGATGTAGTTCAAAGATAATTTGACATTTTGCAATTTACATCTTATAGTTTAATACGATGATCAATTAGGTGTATGTTCAGACATTATGAGGAAATAGAGCTTGAGTGAGAGACAAATGATGTTGACACGCAAAGATGTCATTTTGTCTTTTAAAAATGGATCTATACAATATCATAAGAGAAACACGACAAAATATATCACAATTCAATTTTTATACATTTTTCTAGACAGGGCGTACTTACTTTCATTCTAATATAAATTTCCTGTTGTTATATTTTTGACCCATCACAGTTGAATTAAAATGAAAATAGTTAAAAATATTACTGATATCTATCAGCTATTGCGACAACTAGACAATTGAATTGATAAAAATATTGAACTTTTAATGTTATTTGAAAATTATGAGTGATATACAGTGATGTTTATAAGAAACATTGTTTGTAAAAAAAGTCGTTCAAAGCGAGATTAAAGTATTAATAAAGTGGTTATAAAATGTTACGAGATATACCGAGATTATCAACATTACTTCTCTTGTCAACGGCATTCTTATTTTTTACAAGATTTGTCATGTCTTTTAAATTGTAGACCTGGGTAAGAGGCTAGATCACAACTAAAAAACACTACTAAAAAATACTAAATACTACTGAAAAAATATCAATATTTTTGTTAAATTTTGCCCCCTACCCGTTCACTCCCTTATTAAAAGTTGATATTATATTATATTATATTATATTATATTATATTATATTATATTATATTATATTATATTATATTATATTAATTATATTAGATATTATATTATAATTAAAAATGAAAATGTTTTTAAAAATTCGCAAAATAGTGTAAGAGAAGTCATGTCATGTCTCAGCTTATTTGTTAGATTAATGAATTATTCAAATTCAATGTGTCACTTATTTATTCAATTAGCAGAGATAATTTGATTGATTTCTTAAATAAATAATGTATGACATGTTTTGTTCAATGCATATTTTAATTTGTTCACTTTTATAATATAAGAATGTTTTTTTTTTTTCAATATAAGCAGCTTTAATTTTGAAGAATGGATGGATGGATGGATGGATGGTGTATGTACTGATCATTTTATGTTTCACAGCGTGCTCAAACGGGTGGTTTGTCACCTTCGAGGTTTCCTTCTGTAGCCCAAAATTCAGTGTTTTTATTTAGCACACCTTAAGGGATACTTTATGTTCGTCTGATGCAGAGCAGAAACTATCTATTGCCAGAATAATTGTGTCAAATTGTTTTGCTGTGATGCGTGTTATATTTTTTGGTCATATTAATATCGGTCACTGTTAAAAATGAATACCGTTTTTGAAATAATCGGGCCAATTATTGTTTAAATTTGCGCTGTATATTTAATTCAGTATGTGACTATAGTTTCAAAATAACAATCATTTTCATATCGCTCAAATCACATGTCAAAACAAGTAAAAATGAATAGGTCATAGTTTACTGTTAGAGGCATTGGAAGTGGAGTGTTTGCAAATGCATCGACGTCACATTGAACGCTCCATTCAGTGCAGATCGACAGATGAACAGTTGTTTAACTAAATGTTTCACCGTATCACGATACAATCATTATTAGTGATGTCTGTGTTATTAAACTGGTTTAGAACAAGAGAACTGCATTGGCTTAATGTTAACCTTCGCATCATTGATTTGCCGAAATCTCTCTGGCAAATTGCACGCAGATTTCGGTACATTCTATGCTATGACCAAGAATGTCTAGTACCTCATCCGCATTTAACAAAATGGCTCTCATTAAATCACACGTTTCATACCATTTTTTATTCCCTTAGTTGAATGCAAATATAATTGTTATCAAATATAGAAATGTTACTTATACATTTGGAAAGGATTTGTTTTTTCAAACAAGGCGAAGATATTGTTTTTTGACTCTGAAAAGGAGGAACGAAAGAAAGAAAAAAAAGGAAGAGAAAATGATTGAGTAAATGTTGCTCTTGTTTTTGTAAGGACTAAAATACGTGAGTAAAAAGAAGTTTATTCTGTGATCGTGCGGAGAAACGAAAGCGATTGAAGAGCCATTAGGGGCATTTTGGCTGTTGGTATGGGATGTTAAAAGGAAGAGTGGAAATTACCTTCTTCGTCGCTGCCAATCATTGAATAGCGTTCGAAGCCAGTGAGATTTCGCAGAGCACCGAGGCCAAAGTCGTCCTTGGTCCACTGTACCGGTCCCTTTTGATCGAGCACCCGGCACGGGAGCGTGACTCGGCTGCCAATGACCGCTGTTTGATCCTGAGGCTCGATGGCAAATCGCTGATAAACGATTTCGGTGGTCGTGACTGGCCTCGCAGTCGAATAGAAGGTAGACTCGTACGCACCATCCAGCGATGACGCCCGTGCTCCCATCAGCCAGCAACATAATGTGATTAATTTTATACATAAGCCTAGCTCCAATTTAGCACCGCAACCGGACCTGCAACCAGAACATAACTCAAATTATATATCGCCAGCCAACCATTGACGCTCAGATCACTAATTGCCACGCCCACTTTGCTTATCACACATCGCATCCGACCTTTTTCGAATCAACCGACCCTGTCATATTTCATTTGCGCAATCCGGTTAATATAAGAAGAATATCACATCATCATACGCTACGGCGGCTATAATTAAATTCATTGTAAACAGTGTTATTGTTTATTAATTAATCGAGTTAATAGAAAGCACACATCCGTGCGATCGATACTCAATTGAATTTCAACTTGAATGCTGCCGTGCGTCTGACTTATTGTAATTACACTCCTTTTTTACATTGACTTAGAAGGACGATTGTGTTACTTATATCAAATATCAATCTATCTCGTTTTTGTCCTCACTGGCACGAGTAATGTGAACATTACTATATAAGAGCATTGTGGGAGTTCAATGCCTGTATAATTAATCGTCGTTCCCTCTAGAATCAATGCTTCCAAACAAATTATTTATTATTCTCTATGACACTAAAAAAAAATTATACTCATTTTTTACCGACATACATAAATACCGAAATATATATTTATATATATGTACATATATATATATATATATATGTACATATATATATATATATTTTTTTTTTGTTTCATAATGAATCAACTACAATGTAAATAATGATGAAGAAAAAACACGAAAGCTCGATTTCATGAAAGAATATAGAATACATTGTGCACGATCATGTGAAATTCATAGCGACATTTTGCATAAATCGATACCTTCGCTGAGTTATAGTACAACTTTGATGTTTCAGTTAATTACAAACTATCGATTTCAAAATTTTACAACGCCAAAATTTTGTAATGACTTTTTTCTACTTCAATTGTTTTTCAAATTTCAATTCACAATAAATTGTCCGGGCTCAACACTTTGATGTTAATTCGAAAAGTTATGAATTATTTATCCAAATACGATGATACATGCACAAACGTACGTTTCGCATTGTTAATTAATGAACTATTTCAAGCACACTGGGTATTACTTTGCTGTTATTACGTTGTTCGAACAACAAATTATTTCGTTGCCTTCGCGTAATCTATTAATTACATTTATTGCGCTATTTTCGCGAGCCCTCTGTATCCGGTGATTAATGGTCTTCGCCTTGTGATAATAATTCCGAGATTATGTGTAAGGTGTAACTTGAATTTGGATTACATCTATAAACATCGTTGCTCGAAACACGAATCAACCTGGAAAACAGAGTGCGCGCTTGTTTGCTCTGTTATTATATTTTTTATGGCTCAATGAATACTTTCTTTTTCTCAAAATGCGATAACAATATTTTTCCTTTTTACATATACTGGAACAGCTATTTTTGTTCCTAATAGGGAAAAAGCAATATAGTTTCGATCACAAATCACGAGAGACGGGCTCGAAAATTAATTATTGACGTTTGTCTTGTCCAAAGTTGTGATCAGAGTTGATTCAATGTGGAGAGTGAATATTTTGTAACCGAATATTGAATAATGAATTCAAACCAAAATGTCATTGTAATTTGTGATTTTCAATTCGTACGAATGAAACATCTCGCGATAGTCAGATATTTTATCCTATAAAATTAAACAGCACTTTATTTCTTTGCTTATAATACAAATTGTTTAAATTTGACAAAAAAGTTGAGATCACTCTACTAAATGTTATTAAATTAGAATCGATTTAATTAATGGAAGGATAAACGGAGAACCATTCCATGAAAAAAAAAAAAAAAAACAAACAAAAAAAAAACAATCGAGCACACTCGTCTCTCTAAATAAGGTATTAAAAAATTAACACAATATTCTGGCTGGGAAATGTCGCGGAGGAAAATTTACGAAAACTCTGTGAATCTGCGAGCTCTAGAACACTAAGTAACTCGAAAATTCGGAATAGTCCGATCCTCGGACTTTTTTATATAGGGATAAACAAAACAATTAATGAGTAATAATAATCTGTGAAAAATGGGTATGAAGAATTTTTATATGTTTCCTACATTAAATGGTTGGATTTTAGTGCTTTGATTTCGTAATTAATTTTTCTCAAATTATATTTTATTTTACAGAAATGTTAAGAAATAGTAGTACTTTTCATTGATTTAAAGAAAATTACTTCTGTATATTTTGTATTTTGTACATTATAAATTTAGAAAAATGTGATCCCGTTTTACTGATCAAAATTGTACGATAATGTGTTGCACAAGAGGTAAGCTGAATTCGTAAGTATACGCGAACTAATCGTCCGAGTGTTATTTGTACGAGGAACATTAAATTCTGAGTGGCTAGAGCGTTTATGCATCTTCGTTAAGGGATACATTGCCTTCGTTTCTTACGGCGATTCGAGTTCGGTTTTTGTCATCGTGGCGATTCGGAAGCGTAACGAGAGAACGCTCGTGTAAGATGCTCGTTCTACATGATGCTGCGCGTCTTACGAGCTCAATAGAATAATATACCTAGCGAGTCGCCTAAATGCCCAAATCAAACATGAGAATCATAATGACATAATTGCACTTGCGTCTACATTCGCGCCGAACGACTCCGCTTTAAAAATATGATTCGAATAAAACATCTCAAAGTATTAAATTAAACATTAGACATTGAATTTGTGTTTCACGGATAATGATTTTAGATACGAGTAAATGTTTTAGAAGTAAAATTTTTTAAACGGATAAATTTCATATTATAGGGTTGAACGATATTTAACTGATGGAATTGGTATATCATACCTAATTTGGTTTTCATTGAATTTGTTTTTAATAAAAATATCGCTCGCACAACAAATAATCAATTAGTTTGAAAAAAATTGTTTCATTTCAAATTTTTTATTTAAATGTTTGATAAAAATGTGCAATGTGCAAGCGCTAGTATTAATATTGAACTATTATCAATATTTAGCAACATTTATTTATACAAAAATGGAGGTGATGGTTTAATTCCAGCAGCAGAATCAAATAAAATTAACAAAGAAAAATAAAAGAGATTTTGCCCGAACGAGAAAAATAAACTACGGTCAAATTGAAAAAGTTGATGAAACCAAAATTCCATATTCGGTGAAATTTTTACTATAAACTTTGATAATTTCTATCAATTTTGTTTTGGTAATAATTGACGCATTTTTAAAAATCATTATACCAAACTGTTTTTGTCATGTATATGAAATAAGTTTATCCAGACAGAGTGTTGTAATCACGTAAATGGGTAAATATATCTCAGTATAAAAAGAAAAGAAAAACAAGATCAAGCCCCGATTAACCGCGGTAATCGTACACGGAAATTAGTTCTCATTAACACTACCAAAGTTTACATTTGATTTGGCGCGAAAATTCTTTAACATCGTAAGACCCGATGATAAAGTCTTGCGTTATCCGTTTTCATGCAATAACAACGAACATAATGGGAATTTATTTTACTTCTACGCCGACCAATTTCGAGCTTGTTTGGAAAGGTGTCATTACATTGTAATTTTCCAACGACAATTCCCGGCTCGGGACATTAAACCGACTTTACTTTCATTCTATTATTGTTTCATACAAGAGCAAGAAATTTCCCCCCGACTAAGACAATATTTTTACAGTTTCTTCGAACTCGTGTTTTACGATCGAAGGGAAGTTATTTTTGTTGCACGAAATTTATAATTCTGGTGCATTATTTTGGAATCAAAGATATAAAATGATATTATTTCACTAGAGTGTAATGATTGTCGCGTGCTCATCTTTGTAAAATTACTTCTAGCGAGAAAAAAAAAATACAGAGTTTAATTAACGAGGCCGACGTAAGAAAAAACAAGAATATATCGCATTATTAATGAGCGAGTTTTCTTAGGGATTTTGAAAGTAAAACACGGTACGTCTGGAAAGAGCGAACTTCGGAAATACATAAATCTCGAATCGGAGAACGGTGTTATTAGAAGAACTCTCAGGCGTAACAATCGCCCGTTTCTAAGGATTTAACGACTGTTGTAGAGTCGCGAAATAAACAAAGTATTTAATGCCTCGAAGAATAACATTAATCTTAGCGCGTGCAAACAACGATAGCAACGCACACCATTTACTCTTGCAGTATACATACCATAAATTTGAGCATTATGTTCACCAGTATACTATAAATTGGTAGTTTATTACAAAGGGCAGCTCGCGTTTATTCACATTATGCCGCAAATATAATATTTGGCCGTAATGTGAGCGTACTATTTCAACTCTGAAGTATACAGCCTAATATACTATGAATAGTTATGTGCGCGTACTACCAAGCAATAGTTTCTCTGTGGCGCACGAAATGCGAGCCAACCATACGCGATTTTCAATCAAGTATATACATTCCGGCACATACGGCGTTATGATAAATTGTAATTGATGGCACTAATGTATACAGAATTACATGCAAATACTCTCGAAGACGTCTGATGATTAATTCAATTAACGCAAAATTGCCAGTGAGACGAACTTGCAATTTGAGCTTGAGATTATTTACGTCATTCGAATTTTTGATATATATATTTTTAGCAATAAAATCGATAATTGATTGCACTTTGAAAAACTTATTTCTTGATTCAATGTCCGTGTGAATAACTTATAACTACATTTTTTCAGTCTAGTTACAATAATTACATATATCAAATATTAAGTGTCTAAATGGAATCAGATGAGACGAAAATTAAATTGAAAACGATTCGATATATATTTTAATCATTAAAATAATTAATATGAAGTTCACTTTAGTCTAAATATTTCAAAATAATTAAGTCAATTTATTTTTTCATAGACTCAGAAATAAGATACTTTAGGTCGAAATTGATTTTTTTCAATTATTCAAATAACAAAGAACGAAAATCTAAATTAAAAACAAATGTTGTCAACATAGATTGATCGATGTAAAATTATTTATGTATGGAAAATATATAATAATTGTTACTAGAAGTTGTTTTGTGATGAAGTTGTATGGTGCGAATGATGGTTTGGAACGTTGTGGCTGGAGTCAAAATGTTGACGAAAAATCGTCAAGTGAGATGAGTCGATTCGGTGAGTGGAATCAATCGTTTGTCAGTCGTCTCATTGCAGGTACGAATACATTGTTTACTTATGCAACAATAAACATTGCCTACGAACGCTCTTGCGTATACAACAATGCACGGCTTGCTAATACAACAGGCATCGACATCGGCCGAATGCAGATGGTAACTGATACACATTACCTTGGTGTGGAGAAGAACAAGAGTCAATAATGTGAAAGCCCGTCATTCGCTACCATACAAACGCGTTAATAAACATTTACTTTGCACCAGAAACTTCTTCACAATTAATCAACACGCGCTTAGTCTCGGTGTTAACTTGCAACCACAACTATATATCTTCCCCGAGATTCAACAAATCTTATTTTCTTGCGCTTGTTACTAACAGCATAATTCCGTCCTAACATGTGGCATTCCTCAAACTATTTCTCTTTGATGAAAACTTTTGGCTTACAAATTTTGTCGATTGAACAAACGAAAAAAAAAAAAAAAAAAAAAAAAATTTGCCCTTGCATATAAAACTCAGTTCTGACATTTTTAGCAATGCATATTAATCATCACGATTTTGGAATTGCAAATATGGTCTGGGCATAATTTGTACACTCTAAAAAGAGCTAAAATAGAGTGGAACGTTTTAATCTTGTACATTTGTGAATAAAAACTAAAGTACCAATAAGTTTGATTTCTTACCATAAATGATTTACTTTTAATGCGTGAAATATTTTCAGGGTATTTTCATCCTTACCAATCAAGGGTTAGAATATTTTTGGTAAAATAGTGAACAACTACTTTTGAATGACTTTTTTTTACTAGTATACTAAACTTTCGTGGCGTTGATAATTAGATGAACAAAGCCTATAATGATAATAAATGTCGTCGGACAGAGCTGGAACAGTCTAGTTTCTTGAGAAGGAAAAAGTTGTTATTGGTAGCAATATACAAGTCCATTTGAAATCACTGTACTGTCAGACATTGTATTCATTCGTTCAGGCAGTCAGCGTATTTCCGAGAGATTTACGATACTCGACAAATAAGAGCGACTCCGGACCAAACAATAATAGGGACGCTCCAGATAGAATAACATCCTAGAATAATATCTCGACCACTGCGAAAAATTCGATCTAAAATTAAGATGAATTTCGTTTCATAATTTGAGCATCTAATGTTGGATGTCTGAAATGATTTCCTGATTTCACGAGACGTTTTCTTGCATAAATAATTCACTCATGCCACATGATTATCAATAAGCAAAAATTTGCACAAAATCTTATAGATTTATTCTAAATAGAAAAGAACACAAGTTTTGTCAAAAACTTTTTTTTCTTTTGGCATTTATATAAAGTTTTTTTTTTTGGATATTTTTGGTTTAATAACACGTAGTATTTTTTCACTTCTGTATTATTCTTGTCTAGATTTTCTGGTCGGCTAGAATGGGGAATTATGAATATGTATGGTGCATCTCGAATGTACCAAGTCCCATTACTGGATTGCCTTTAATGACTGCGCTGACAAAAGTTTGTGCGCAAAATCGCAGAGACATAGGTGTTACAAGTCGCGAGGGTACAATGCGCCATACATACGTTCGCGTCGAGCTATGCGTCGCTGCTCAAAATGATTGCCAGTCACTAATTTATGCTGCTTGTTCGACCGTAATTGAATGCATTAAAGTGAGACGTTATGTTCGTTTGTTTATTCATCAAGCATCCTACTACAATACCAGGGTTACTTTCCTGTTGTGCCTGCAAGATTGTATTATTCATTGACAATGTTACGAAAATTTAAAATCAACCATCCGAGGATATTTTTTGAAAATTTGTTTCAAAGCAACTGGTTCAGGTGTGATGCTCTTGAGTTTAATTTATTTGATTCAAATTAATTTCTTAGTAGGCAAGCTAATGAACATTTTATATATATATATATATATATTGGAATTGAATATACAGAAATCACAACAGTGCATGGTGTTGTGAGAGCTACATAAATTGAATTCAAATTTACAGAAAATCATTACCACTTACACGCCGGATTTAATTAAATTTATACGAAACTGTATTTAATAATAAAAGTTTGTTCGACGTAATTTCGCATCGTCTTTACAAAGCAGAAGACACGAAACAAGGGTGACAATCGCGTGACAAAGAAAAGTCAAACATCGTGCATCGTGCAAGGTGAAATTTATTTCGTTAAACATTTCTTTGGCACGTAATTTCAGTTGTTCGATTCGTTCAAACTTGTGTTAGAAAATAAAATTTAATTAAAATTTTATGCACTTATCTCACAAGTTAACAAACAAAAAAGAAAAATATAATTACTTGATTCACTCTAATTTCGTATTTGATTGTTTTTATGAAATTAACTTTTGAAATATGATTTTCGCTTCGAATATTAACTTCTCCGAAACTGTTATAGAAGAATCTTAATTTGTTTACAAAAATTATGGAATTATTAAGCAGAACTGAGATTTTAATTAATTAGGAAGAAATTGCAGATAAAGCAAAAATTACATCGGTCGACGCACATTTCTTTCCAGTCTTACTAACATTTATTCGTGTACCTTAGCTATAAATATGACGAAACTTAAATGCTTTTTGTCGAAAAAGGACGTTTCAATAATGACATGGCTTTTTTATCATCGCATCGTCTTTGAACTTTCGATCTTTTTAAAAAAAAACTTATTCAAACATTTGTCAAGAACGCATTTTTAATATACTCTTCCACAAATAAGACGTTTTAAATGTTCTTATCTGTCAATACATTCCACTTTCTATGCAGTGAAAATGAATTTCTGATTAAAAAGCTTTTTAATTTTTTATTGAATCAAGCTTTTTTTCAAAATATTCAGAAACCAAAATTTATATTTTTTGTAGGAATATTTTATCTTATGGAAAACCTGTTATACTCTGATTAAAGTTATCAAAATGATTGTTGTAGTTATTTATAAAATTTCTGAATGCCAGTTTTAAACTTAAATCAATATTGAAATTTATAGAAGTTATTATAACTATATTTGATTTTGTGTAGCAAATTTGATCAAAAAATAGTGTTGCCTTCTTTACGACCAGTGTATACATATATAGTCATCATATTGAATTGAAGATTTATTCTTAGAATCATAAATTGTTGTTTTATTTCATTATTTAATTTATTATATTATAAAGGATTGTTATGAGTTTTCACCACAGGATTCGTTTGGTTCGGAGCAACAACTCCTCATCTGTACTCCATGTTGCCACAACGTGCGAGGTTTGTTCATCGTTCGCGAGCCTGCCACAACAAAATTCGCCATTTTCACGTGGGCCGTCGTTACTATACGAATCGGAGCCTGCAGTCACGTCACGAAAAAACCACTTGTCCTCTCTCGAAAAAACATCCATGTCCACACATTCGCTCACATGCACACGTCCATCTTTATCCAACGTCACGCTTCGTACTCGTGACCGCAAAATTCGTCATATGACAATTTTATTTATCAATTGATTTAATAAAATAGAAACTGAAATATTTATACGTCCCGGCGCTATAGAAATAAACTTTCTGAAATAAAATTTGCATTTTACAAAACTAATTATTCATAACATTTTATTACACATATTTTCTAAAGGTTTGTTACTTTTGGGAAAACCAGTTGACCTAAATTTTCAAATCGATACATGAAAAATGGACGTTCACATAAAAATTTACCCTTTCTCCGGTCCTATTTTTGCGATATTTTCTTTCATCGACTGGCAAGTGAAGAAGCAGAAAAAATAGCATGTGAAATTGAAATGTTGTTTTAAAAGTAGAAATTGTAAAAATACTACTTTAGAGCTTTCTGAAAAAAGAAATTAAAATTCGACGAATCAGAGTTGCAAAGAATCATCAAGTTAAAAGCAGTGGTGGGATTATGATAATGATAGAAAAGGTCGCTTAAGCAGGCGCTGTTTTTACGTAGCGCGACACAAAAGGACTTGATCTCTCACAGGTGTAATAGATTAAAACGTTACAAAAAATGTCCGCAGAGTGAAAAGTGCATTGCAACGAAGCCGAAACTTTTCGTTGCTGCGCCATAATAATACAAGTGAAGATAAATAGCTGCCATTAGTGTGGACGGCTTGTTGAAGTTGTGCCCGATATTTTTGGAATTGCGCTGCAAAAATGCGTCTCTCTGGCGCCCGTTTTAATGACCCTCTAATTCGATAATATCGAAGCGAACCTGTTTTCGACGGAGCTGAACGGGTATTAACGCTTACAGTTTCTTTTTAAATACACACTCGACTATCGCTTCGTTCAACATTTTCTTCGTTCATATATGCTTGATTCGTGCAACAAAAAACCGTTTCTGCACAGTTCAGACAAATGTTTTTTTAATGGAATTTGAATGGACTTTAAATGTCAACCAACAAATAACTAGTAACGCATTTCTATCGCCTTTTATTACACACACTCAAATAAAAAAATAGTAACTCTAACTAGACAATTGGAGTTCGTTTTATGGCCAACACAATCTGGTACAGATTATAGTAAAAATTGTCGAAGTGAATTTACATTTCATTCTACGACAATTCAGTGGTTTCTCTTGTCTACAGATCAAAATTGAAAACAGATTATATGTGTAAAATATATTGCGTAACGATATCGATTTCTTTGATGCAATGCAAACATAGTAGCGTTCATTATCTTTGTGTATTATTCATCGGAATTAACTTGATTACAATAAATGATCATGTGACAACTGTCAGTAGCGGATCGATAAAGGACACATAATGTACACATAAACAAGCGCTAAAGGAAGTGTTGCTGGGCTCGAGACATAACTAAATTTTTCTGGACTACTATATTCTGAATAAAATAAAAGCTCATCTCAACACACGAAGTTCAAGTGTCACTCTTTCTGTTTAAACAAAAATTGATGGAAATTTTGTGTGGAATGCGCGTGGATGCAATTCTTTATATTGTATTTTTTGGTTTGTTTGTTTTTGTTTTTTTTTTTTAATTTCACTATACAGAAAGTTACGCTTCATTTGGACGATCAAAATTAAGCAGATAAACTTTCGTCGGTAGGCTTATCACTATATTGGCACAATAATTGGTACATTCGAGCGCACTTGATATTCTGGCACAAACATATGTGTATATGTTAGCAGATGCGCATAATTTAATTATCGCACTAATCCAATACTCAATTCTGATAAGTGTTATCTTGCGAGTTGTTTTGCACACAGACGCAAACGACACGCATCAGTTTCTCGTGTGCGTCAGCGCCGACGCATTTCATGAACAACGTTAAATCGTAAACTTTGCTTTACTGTGAAAACGCTGCATTTCGAATTCACGGTTTCGATATTTGCGTACTAACAAGTCAATAATTCAATCTAAACATAAGACTGAAGAAAAATCTTTTAGATCTTTTTGAACATTTAAATATTTATGCTGAAATATTTATTTCATAATTGATGGAACGATAAGTTTTCGTATGTTAAGAAAAATAAATCGTGAGACAGAACAAAAAGAATAGACGCTCTACTCAATGTTCAAATGTATTTGGGACTAATTAAATGATTGAGCTTATGCGGACTAGCGGATTGTCGGAAAGGACTTGTTTTATTTGGCGAACAATGAAATGTCAAGACTTTCAATTAGATTCAATGTGTGGCTATTAGGGTAATTTGCGTTCCTCGACTGGGTCCCGGACGAAGCAAATTAAATAAGACTGCAAGAGCACAATCCTTTTGTTTTTTCATTACAAAAATTCACGGAAGATTATTTTGGACCGGTTGAGGCAAACAATAAAAATTTATTTCTTGTATTGTGCAATCACACGCTTCAAAGAATAAACTTGACAAGTATGCAAATTTGTGATCTTCCTAGAAAAATTATTTCTATTCTGAGATATAAAATTTTTATTTTTTAATTTAAATCAATGTCTTGCGAAATTTTTGAAGGACCTATTTTCAGTGCGGAAGTCGTAGCGAAGTATAAAAAAAAGACATTTCAAAGATCAAAAATGTCATATTTACAGAGATTCGCAATATAAAATTTATTGACACGGAAAGATGAAAAATAAGAACCTGTTAAGAATTGCGGTCGTGGTGTTGATAAAAGCTCACACAGTTCTGTATTCGATCATGCATCACGAAAGTGAGCCGGAATGCAATGCAATGTTTGTTCGAATTCGCACGAAAATTTGCGAAAATGTGCGCGAGGCGCAAATATTATTCGTAAAAATACTTGACAAATCGACTATTGTATTTCAGGGCGCGCATTAAAGTTGAGATATGCGAATTGTTACGCTGTGGCATCTTATGCGTATGAGTTGCCGGTGCATTTGCGAGGACGGCTTTCCGCAAGTTATGAGTGGCACAGAATGTGGAATAACAAGCGCGTTGTAGTCGGCATTTATGCATTATGGCTGAATCTACCGACATATGTGTCCCACTGGGTATACGTAAGCGGGCGTAAGCACACCAACTCGCACATATGCAAACGCGAACTGTCGCAGGCTCATTTTCTGCACAAGTTAGAAATGAAAACTCTCGTGAGCTCTCTCGCATAACGCAAAACAAAACAATGGCCGTGAATTTTCGAATAACCAAATTCTCGTTTAATACAATTATTCTACTATAGTTTCTTATCGTTCGTACTGTTTTTTTTTTTTTTTGTGTTAATTTTATTCGAATCAAAATAAAGCTTTCAAGCTAATATGCTTCAATCAAATAATTTTTATATCTTAAAAAAACAAGAATATAATAAAATTTCAGTTGCTAGACAAAAAAATTTCATAGCACCATAAAATGAATAGATGCACATATATCAAGTTATTCGGTAAATATTTCAGTAACATAAACTTTCTTACAAAAAGAGAGTCAATTTTCCTTTCTTGTTGCTCTCGGGTGAAAAATTGGTAATGCGCGATTTCCGAGCCACTTTTTTTTGATGTCACGACCATTATGTTACTTTCTCACTGGCGAAATTTAAGATGCTTTTCATTTTTGAATAATAACACTAGCATCGTATGCAAAGTTATTTATAGTAGACAAAAAGTTATGAGCGTATATGTGTCCTAAACATTTGGCTCCATTTGAGGTGTACATTTTTACGCATATATACATACATGATGGATGGGCAAATTTTCTAGTCACCATTGAATAACATGTTATGACGTTGATTAACCATTGTCAATTTAGAGCAGGGATCATAATTGAAGTGATTTTAATTAAAGAAAAAGTGCAAAAAAGGTTGAGCGGAGAGAGCATTAATTATGATTGATTAATTGCGAGAGGCCACAGCGCAGCGCCATTTTCGACCATTTACATGGTAGCGTGCAATCAAACGATATTGATTGCGCTGGTACACATCAGTCATGATTCGCCAAGTGGAAAATCTCACGGCGCGCGCGTACGATTCGTTTGAAAAGGTCCAGTCGTGGAAACTGTACGCCGCCGCGTGTGAATGCGAGACATTGGAAGAGGAGGGGTCGTCGGATTACCGAGAAGCGAAAACGCACACGGAAAGCAGAGCGGCAAATCGAATCCCAATTAACGCGTTGGCCATGCTACTATAGTTGCGATGCGAACCAACGAATTTTCATTGGTCGCCAAGTGTCAAAAGGCAACTGCATTTCGTTAGCTAACTCCCTAATGCACTTGTCAGTGCGAATCTCTATCCCAACGTACCGCGCAACCAACCACGGCTTTTTGTTGTTACATTTATTTGGTTGGAATTGAAACGATTGGAAAAAATAAAAGGCGTTTACAAAAATTAACTGCGTGTGTTGCTTATATACACATCAATGCAATTCAAAAATATGTTTTAAAAAGTATCATATGTGAGCATACCGAGCTTCCTGTTGAGAACTAGAAACTGCTTGCGTGGCGCTTGATTTAATTCAACGTAAACTAAATAATGAATTTCACTTGACAAAATACAATATGTATATCCGGTGAGAATTTATTTTACGAATTGAGAACACGTAGCAGCCTGGCCGCCTTTAAATTTAAAGTTAGCGTTATACGAAATCGCATCACGCTCTCGCACAAGTGAATTTTCCAACTTCATTTCTCAAAGTCGCCAGGTATTCTGGAATTACGAACCAATCTATTTTCCGATACGCGCAAAACTCGCGCCTTTAAAACATAATGACGAGGGTGTGTGCACCATGCACAGAAATATGTAACGATAAACGGATCCGCGCGCGAGTCCGGCCTTTATTCGCAGCCCAATTCGCTTCAGCTGAATTTCAAACGGAATAAAATATTCGCGTTGCGTGCCCGCGCGCTATACCTCGCTTGCGTTCGATACAGCACCCGGGAAAGCTTCGAACTCTATTCGCGCAAGGTTTTTTTCTTCATGTCGTTAACATCGTTGAATTATGCTCCAGGCCGACGTCGCGATTCTTGTTTATCGAATAAGTTTCGCCCACGATAAGCACACACCGCGACCGTCCGACGCGATTGCCCCATTCACGTTCCTAACATATCAAATTAACATCTGCACGACCATCTCCAATTCATCTCTTTATGCCTTTTTATTGTCCACAAATCAATACAATATGCGACCTATCATATCATTTCAAAAAAGGCACAGTCAACAGGATTTTTCTTTATTCTTCTTCAAAATGCATACTTGTGCTAAAAAAAAGCTTATGCATCACTGAAAACAAAGTTTCCACTAATATTTGTACAATCGACTAAATGCCAAGCAAGTTGGAGTTCTTATGGCAAAGTAAATGTTACGAAAAAATAGTGTGTGTTCTTCTTGGAGACTAGAATCTTGGAAGATGTTGAGGCAAGTTGAAAAGTAAACTTTTTATGACCTTTGAAGGCGTGTTAGCAGCGCCATCTGTATTAATTTGAGTTACTATGTAGGTTAAACATAAGCAACGTGCAAGTAACAAACTGGTTGAATTATTATTGTATACGTAGAAACTAAAATGTAACTTATCATAATTTAAGCGAAAGTATGTTCTGCACTCTCAGTAGCAATAAATGAGCTTATCGTTTAGCGACATCTACTCGCTGTTCAACGATCTAACACGCAAGCCAAATTAGCATTATTTTCGTATTTGTATTTACAATTTCCGTCCGATTTCAAAACGCATCATTAATCTTGCATCAACGTACTGTAATTTGCACACTAACAACCACTTTTTGGAAACTTTTGCATGCCGAGAACGAGGTCGAGTGCATTCACGAAAAATAGTTTTTTTTTTTGTTGCGTCAAAACGAACCGCGATGAAGAACAAATTTATATCACTGCGTGCGTGGTGTCTTCACCAAAAATCCGAGGAACATAAAAGGCCGGAAAAGCGACAATGATAACCTTTAAATTAGTACAAGTGACGTTTCCGGAGTAAAAAATTTGAACTCCAATGAATCAGAACATTTTTCTCTGAATATTTTTATTCAAACGAAGTGCATTAAAATTATATTGAGACGCTAACAACTATTGATTCTGTTTTCAATCATTGTACGCCAAACAAATTTTGGCATCTAAAACAAGCAAGACAGAAAATAATCGGATAGCGTGAAATCGAAGCTCGTTTTGCTATCGTTGAATTGCTAAAAAGATTTGCGCATCCATCACACTGAAGAAAAAACACCGTAGGCAAGACCACAAAAATTGCAATTTAATTTATACGATTTATTAAATTTTTTTTATAATTATTACAATATATATCATCTAATGAAACTGTTTCACCTCGTGGAATTAAAAATTAAGAAAAATGCATCGTTATTGCTATTTTTTTAACGGTCATTAAAAATATTTCGATTGAATTTAAAAAATGTCTCGGATATAATTTCCGCTATGAAAAATATAAGTACTATCGACCGAATATATGATACGTATATTGACATACTTCCCTGCATATGTATATATGAGTTAAGTTTTTTCAATGTTTTTAAACTGTCGTATCTATGATAAATTTTCTTAAACTGACGTATCTGTTCTTTGGCAAAAGTTGGGGGAAAAATAACAAAAGTTCAACGTTTCATAATAAATCAAGCATAATTTTGTGTTTATATTTTCGCTCCTAACTCTTCTTTACAATTCTATAGCGTTGAACAATTTGGAAAAGTAAATCATTTTTAGTTTAAAATTTGATGAATGAAATGGGTTATATTTAATTATTAATTAAATATTATGATTATATTATATTTAATAAAACTGGGTTATACTTGCTCGGGGGAGGCGATGTCCATATATTTATTTTCGCATGGTAAAATCATTTGTATAGTAGTTAATTAAAATCGTATAAAGCCACAAACTCTTTTCATTATTTTGAACTAATTATTATGAGCACTGTATCTAATTTTCATTTAATATTTTATCAAAAAAACAAAATGAATGTTTAATTCGAGACATACGAGAAGCGGTTGAAACATTCGGGTGAAGTTAACAGGTTAAGAATAGCTGGGAGGGAGGTATGGAAATTCGATGAGCGGGATAAAGTTCGATAATTCCGCGTGTAATATCGACAGATAGCGGAATGTCGTGGATATTGCGCGAATATGGAGACAGCGGGTAAGAGAAAGTTTGCTTTTTGGCAGCAAGCCCACAATATGGGCAAACTGCGCGCAAGCACGACCGCGACGGCTTAATATGCCGCTATGAAGTATGATGCTCTTCGGCTATACATGCATGGCATATGATATTTCACTTATGCATTCGCATGCGAGGTGCCTGAGACAAAGCTCTCGCTCCCAAAGTTCGATCAAGTTTTATGCTTGTCAGATCAAAACATCGACGGGGCTTGCGTTCAACCAAGGATACACAATTTCCGGTGCAATTAACCCTTTTCTTTCTAACACGTATTCACAGAGATATTCTTCAACATTATATACAACTTATTAATAGCTCTAATGCTAGTTTCAAAAAAATTACATAAAAGATTGAATATCAATCTGAAATCTTAAAAACGAATGAAAGTTTAAATGAATTCTTTAAATATAAATATATAACGTAAATAAAATATGTACAAACAATCATTTAAAAACAATATCATTTTGGGCCACACTTTTTTCGTAAGTTTTTTTTTTATAAAGTTTATCAAATCGTAACACGGACTGTATGAGCAAACATGGCTTTTTGTAACGAAAAAGAATGAACTGAGATTGAAAGAACAATTTTTTGAGATAGCATAAAATATCTTATTGTGTGAACTTGTCCATTGTGCAATGGGAGATAAATTTTGTTGTCCAATATGACGTTAATTAAAAATGAAAATTTGCTAAATATGAATTTTTTAGATGAAATTATGAGAACGTGCAACTAGATAACACAACATGTTGTGTTGTTGATGATTCGAGTTGAGATTCTTGGGATAACACTTGAACTCAGTGACAGGTCGACTGCATACTTGAATACAATTAAGGCCTGTTCAATATTGAATTTCAAATTCGCGAAATTTACACTAGTTGCACGATAGTTCTGTCTGACACGTACTCGTTCGCAGATTATGAGAACAAACTCGTAATAACGTGAAGTGAAGGCAATGCTTGTCGGTCGTGTAACGCCCCCTCGACGCGACTGTTTCGGCTCGGGCTTATACGCTATTTTGTAACGAATGTCTGCGCTTCACGAATTGTTCCGACTTCAAACGCATATCGGGCTTGAATACCAAACGACTTAGCCTGCATATTGATCAACTTTCTGCTTTGCACTTAATCGAGACCCCTTTTTTGCTCCGACCGTTGCGTTTCGGCTTAATTAACACGTAGCCGAGATCAAGAAATTCTAATTCAGTTTTTCGACTCACGAAATGTTTGTTCGTTGAACCTGGCTTCTTGCTTTTGCAAACAAAAAAAGCTATCGAATAAGAGCAGTTGAATTGATTCTGAAATTTCCATCTATACATTTACATTCCATGATGCATTTTGAAAGTCTGTCGGGTCCCAGGCATGTTATTATGATACTATAATCAACATTTTTATGTTATTTAAACCAAAGCATCTCATTACGTTCAGTGAGAAAGTTTTTTTATCATCTATGTATACAATTGTTTACGTTTCTTGTTTTATTGAATAAACTTACAATGAAAATGTTGCAGATATATATATATATATATATATATATACATTTTGAATTATTTCAAACAACGTTTTTCCAATTAAAACGGTAATATTATGCATGCTAATTGTAAAGATGATCCAAATGTTTATTTGAAACGAAAAGTTTATTTTTCCATTCAAACTGAAATTCTGTTCATTGGACTGGATTAGAATGTGACACGACTTGACTATTCTAGTACAACTGGGATAACTTGTACGGTTCTATTCAAACAAACTATTATAGAATTCAGAACGTGCAACTTGCGATAAACTTGACTACAATTTGACACGTTCGACTATTCTGGTACAAGTAGGTAATGCATTATCAGTAACTTGTTAGGTTATCTACTTAGCCATAACTTATGACTGTCTTGTTAAGGATGTCCCATGACAGTCGAATTCCAGGGGAGATTTTCAATTTGCAAATTCTCAAGAGCAATCGCATTGTTCATTACATTCGATAAATTCAATTTAATTATTTTATGATTGGTTCTAACATCCATTACGATTTTCGTTCTCAGCTTTAATTAGGAAACTTAATAATTACATACTTCATGTTTCCCTTTACTTCAATTAATTAATAAGAAATTAAATTGTTTCAAAATGTATATGTATATACCTATATAATATGATTTTTCAAAATAATTCAATGCGAATTTTTAGTTTGTTCTACCTTGACGCATTAGTTAGAGCAGAAACGCAAATTTAAACATTGACACATTTTTAGAGTGAATTTCAACTCTTAAAGCGTTTGAAGTTGAGACTTAAAGGATCAGAGCACAAGTATATTCTAACTATTGAAATGGCTGTATTATATAGACAGACTAACAGTCAGACTATTCAGTTCAATGATTTTCCCACAATATCCGTATCCTTCGAAATAATTGCTGAGTCAAAATTTTTTTTCCCGACGTTTTAATAATTTTACTTTGTATTAACCCCTCAATTTCAAATCCCGAAGAACTGACATAATCAGACTCATGCATTTGTGGTTGCTAAATAATGCCTTTGGAAAAACTGTTCCAATGATCTATTCTTACTAATTTCCAAAGGCAGACTTGGTTCTTGTCGTAAAATCAATCTGGATGCATGAATTTTAATGTTACTTTTAATTATGTACCACTGAAAAGCGCGACAAATCATCCATCTGCATAAATCAGAATGCACGACAAGCGATGTAATTTGGAGGCATGCAAAAATCCAAGTCATTTGCACACGGCTCCTCACATTGTATCAATTAATTATAATCCAAAGCTCGATCTAAGTTGGTAAATAAATTATCTACGATTAAACAAATTTTAATTCAGTATATTTTTATTCAATTAAATAAAATTTTTTAATGTTTTAGGTAGCAATTAATAACGTTTAGTGCATCGAAACAAAGCAAATAAATATTTCTGACAAAAAATTTATTTAACCATATAACAAAAGTTGTTTAAATATCTTTCAGTTCAGTAGATAAACTTCGTTCTAAAACGTGCGTGAAGAATGTCTGGAAAAAGGTGAAAAAATTGTTGGTTTTTCTACACATTGATATAAATCTTTTACACAAAATGTTTATGACACGTCTACCAAATAGCACTTGCGCATAGACTTGCAGTTAATGGTTGATGGTCAGACAAGCTAAGATGTACATTTGTGTAGATAGTGCATCAACATTGCCAACACAAGTGATGTTGACTGATGTCTAAATTAATTTTACAAGACAAAATTACGAAGAATCTTTCTTTCTTCTGTTTTGCGATATTTCACACACGTTTTTTTCCTTTTCATTTTTAGACAATTTGTAAATAAGCATGCTACGAACAAATAAGAAAAAGACGTCAGGAGTAATGTTTGCCATTGACGACCGATGAGGGAATTGGCAGTCATAAATACGTTGTTACGCCGAGTGATCAAACGGTAAATTGAATACATGGACGTGGCGTACAAGGTGACAAAGTCATTGACTTGATAAATTCAGCTGGATTATTCAACTCATCCGGTAGAGGTATCGTATTTAAAATGTAATTTTTTTGCTTCAAATTGAATTGAGTTGAGCGAGTCGAGAGAACGCGACAACATTCATCGGTTGTCATAAAATCAACGTTAAAACAAATTAATGAAATCGATTGTGCTTGCCGCTTAAATCAATTTGTGTTATAGTTATTATTTATAATTGTATACGTTTACGGTATCCCGGGGATCAATAAACTTGGTAAAGTTTCAATTGTAAATGAGCGCCTTTTGCGGAGACCATTCATTTGACTGGATCGTGCATACCAATTTCCGATGACTTTGATATATAATCGGACGATCGATCATCTTTCATTTCGCGCGCGGTGAACTTTTTGCTGATCAATCCGGCTTCGATTTACATCGTAAAAAGTCGAAATTGCATAAATAATAAAGCAGTCGAATGAGAAATGTTGTGATTTGAATTGCAAATGGCTATGATGGTTACAGTTACACACGGGATGAGAGCCTCGTCTTTCGCATTAAACATCAGAACGGCGAGACTTGCGCCGATTCTTAAAATTTATTAGATTTTGTCTAGCGGGGGTGCGATCGACATTTGAATGACAAGAAGACCAGTTTGGATTGCTGTTATAAACTAATGGTCATAGTGAGCGTCATTGGGGCTTTGATGATGCTGTGTCGAGGCGGACCTACCTTGCGGCGCCGCCTTCTAAATTAAATCAAAAGCTCGGTTGGTACACACCGAGCTCACGTTTGTTGTATATACAGAGAAAAAAAAAGTCAAAACACTTTGCGTACTGTCGATACGCAGAGCGATATTTGCCAACAACTCAAACGTTTTAAGCATAAACGGACGCTTGATGTGCAGCCGCGCAAACAGAAACAAAAATAGGTCGCGGCGTTGCATTAATGAAAACGAGCGACAACATTTCTGCTGCGACCAAGAAAAGGATTTAGTTGCGCTCTAGCGTAACGAGATAAACAATCCTGTTTTATGTTAATTAACTTGAGTCGCATACAACGTCTCATCGCTAAATTCGCATTAATTCAATCGATTTACACTTTCCATTTTTTTTTTTTTTTTTTTTTTCAAAAATATAGTTTGGAGGAAGGAAGAGTACCACAAGACTAACGAATCTTGTCTTTGCGGATAAAATTTTAATCAGAAATCAAAATAAGCACCGTTGGGACATTTTGTAATCAGAAAATTCATCATCCAACATGTTTAATAATTCTCACTGTTGATTTCAAAATTAGGTTCTACCTTTGGAATACTCCGTGAGAATTCTTGATGACTGTTTAAACCAAGAGAGTGTCCATTAACTATTATCAAACCGAGATTCGCAATTAAACGCCCCAACGGAGAATCTCATTAGGCAATGCAAACAGAATTCTCACACGACATATTCAATTGCAAGTCGTGAAATGAAGAATATAAATATCTTTTAGGCTAAACAATATGTATAAAAGCCCTGTAATTAAAAGCACCGTTTGCAGACAATTGGGCAGCGTCAAGACTATCTGGACATATGATACGGCTGTCCTCTTTGGAAAACGTACGCGCTCTGGTCGTTGCCAATCAAACATCTAGCTTGTAATAAACACGCACGCTTGGCAAAGCGTTATCGCGCAATAACTGTGCGATGCCGTTGCTGAAAATATGACAGACTGCGAGATAACGGTTCCGCAGCAGACATGACCGTATTCGGGTGGAGAACTGTCGCGTGGAAAAACAATCGACAGAGATGTCGTAAAAGCTGATATTCCATTCGAGAGATAAAAAGAGCGACAGGCTAGAAGAGTGATACCGTTTTTGTTTGCATCAATTCAGCTAACGGTTTGATAATAAAATTACGAATCTTAAAAATTGATCCTCCTCTGTACTTGTTTCAATGCCGTTGGTCTGATCATATAGGTAGCTATTTTACTAGAGAGAGGAACAAAGTCAATCTTTCGTCAGTCATGGTGCATTATCCAAGAGATTTCGTTATTTTTGTATTTACCGAATGGAAAGAATGTTATGTGGCGGTATGATTTTGAGGTCAGCAGTGATCTGAGATTCGAATGAAAAACAGTTGGGGTAAAAGTTTCGAGAGCTGAGACGTGAAGAGCAAAATAAATCAAAACTCGGGCGCAGTCGAGTGAGCACAGCACTCGGTGAATCCACGCGTTTCATTTCGATCTTTACTTGCACGATATATAAATCTCTTTTAACATTATATCGGTTTCGCCTGTGCGAGCGCAACGTGGCTTCCATTTTCGATCGCCGGCTCATTGTTAGTCCGTGCCGTGACACTTTGACATTGTCTGTGCATTACACCGGTGATGGCATTGCGATACAAAAAAATACGTAACGTAGATTTTTTTGTGTATCAGAAGCAGCGCGCACTAGGATTGAACAATTTATTTGAGACCACTTTCATGTCGTTTCATTGTCCGGCTGTCGACATTTTTTGGCTTTTCATTTCTCGATGAAACACACCGAGCGTCCTTTGTCCCAGAAATAAATTGAACGATGAAAAATTTATTTGAAGAAAACTATTTGGCGATGGAATTATCAAAGCGAATTCATAAAGCCGACTATTTTTGACCCAGAAAAGAACGGAACTTTTGTATTTGGCTTGACTTATCCCAATCGGCTACGTCAAAGTTGTTTGACACATGACATTAAAGGACCTCGACAAAAAATATCATAATCCACATAACCTCGTGTTTACAGTTCGCTTTGGCTCTATTTTCATCGATCATGCACGGGCCTTTGATTTGCGAGGTCGGGATTATAAACGAGACACGCTCTCGCGATCATAACCGGATCGCTCGTTAGCGCGAATGAAGCGGCAATTTGATCGTTCGATCAGCAAATTCTTTTATCGCGTAACTCGATTTTGTGTTCCTTCATTTTGCGAAATTAATTATACATGAATGTTAAAAGACGCCGTGCGGAAAGTGTAACGATTGTTCGCTCACGAATTCAACGTCAAATGACCCTGCGGCACGCAACGCGAGACACACGCTCGAAAAGCGATCTACCAATCGGCATGATTTATTTTATCAAGCCGAACAACAGCCTGAAAGCTAACGAGATGCGCCAACGTTATTTATGACAGTTGTGTGTGCGTAACGATTTTGCAGCAACGACGTTTTTACAATCAAAATCCTATCGATTAGGTAGCCAAATGCCATGCCACCTGCACACTTGACCTAAGCCAGTGTTCGCTTTTGTTACTCCTACAGATGTTAATGCGCTGACTCATTCATCAATATTTATTCCAACCGGGGGTGGTGCAAACATTTTTTGCACCATTAGTTATGTTTTCATGTTGACAATCGACTTTAAGTGCAACGTTCATGACGACATTATTGCTATTACGAGCGTGTCTTCATCTTAAGCATGACTTTTCTTAATGTCAAGTTTTTTTTCAATGTTTCAACAAGAAGTAGATCGATTGCATTTTATAATTTGTTTGCAAACGATCAAACCAGCCACGTCTCGTTCGTCCTGTTTACTGCAGAGGTAGCCACAACGTTAGACAGGGACTAGCCCTGGACAGTGCTTATAAAGTAATGCGCTCAGCATAGACTCAAATTAGACAAGGCTCAACCCTGTCTAAGGCAGAGGCCAGCAAATTGCTTCTTCGTTCATGTTGCTAGCATTTTGCAAAGTTTCGTCGTTTGTCTTGCTACAGGCAACTATCAGCTATATTAAAACTTTGCTAAAAATATCTGTCAACTTCATGTTCGTTATATATTTTTTTTATTATACCACATCATAAATTAAAACATGATTCGAATCATTAACATCTTGATTTAACAATGAAATCACTCGAAAAGGTTGTTTTTACGATCATTTCATTATGTCTGAAAGAAATAAATGAAAATGCTCATTGTATACTTATAATAAAATTAATCTGATTGATTTAAATGATAAAATGATTTATTAAAATTTTATCAATAGCTTATCAATTAAAATAATTATCGTCGAATTATTTATCATTGAAATGTTTGCATTTCAATTTGTAAATTATAAATCAACGTTACAAAAAAAGCAGAGCGAATATTGTGTAAGCAAGGATTTGAGCATTACTTGGAGGGACGGCGGACTTTTTAATACGTTTTTTTCTCAAACGGTTTTTCAGCTCATTGGTGTACTTAACTCTTGGCTTGATGAATAAATCCTTTGTCGTGGACCGAGTTTCTTTGGCGTAAAATAAACGGCCGTACATAACAATGCACGATGTGGCTTCATGACATGTGTATGTATGTGCTATTAATCAATTTTGTTGGCGTTCGTGTAACTCGGTCGATGACATAGACGCGACTTCCTGAGACGAGTTGGTAATAGCTACTTGTCATACTGACGCGCGCGAATACTATTGATCATTCGAACACAGCATGTATCCCTGGTTTCCGGATTGTGTTAATTTCTTGGCTTTGAGCGAGCGCGTTGGCACAAATATTTAATGTCTGACCGAGTCAAAAGCCGAAGCTTTTCGTATATCTTATATTGAAATCCGACCATCTGTCATCGCATTCCGATTTGTCCTTGTTGATTGCTGCCATTTATAAGTACACCTTCTTAATCTTTTTTTAAAGCATTTTGCAGTTTCATTTGTTTTTCTTTATTGATCAAATAAATTCAGCGAGTCTTCATTATGAAGATAAACGAGAGACCATGTAAAAAGTTTCGCCTAGTTCTCAGACTAGAAATATTCATATATAACAGTTATGAACATTTCATTAAGCTCTGATGGAAATCTTCACAGAACTTATAAAATTTTAGTTAAATTAAATAAAATTTATTCGAAATTTTTATATAAAGTTTATTTAATTTAACTCAATTTAAGTTCAATGACAATTTTTCTTTCAAAGTATGCAATTGTAATAATTTATTATTTGAATCAATTCACTATTTCATTTTATCAAAGCTTTTATGTTGAAGAACTTGATTTCATTATTCTTATGTCATTATTATTAAATACAAACATTGAGGACATTTCAAAAATTAAATCAAAAAATTTTATTATAATTTTATAATTCGAAAAAGTAAGAAGAAAAGAAATATCATCATCATGTTTTCTTATTCTTCCGATCAATCATTATTTTTATTCTTCTCAATAACAGTTTCAGGTTATTTTATTACGTTTTTGAATTAAATTTATTGTGCAATTCGTGTGTGTATTAGAGCGCAAAACAACAAATTATTTGAAAATATGACTTTTTAATGGAAAAATCAATGTCCGCTCACGAGTTCCATTATCATTTACGACTGTCATATCTTTTGCTCGTACCAATTATGCGGCAAAACGTTGACATGCTTATTTCCCGCGGATTTTAAGCGCGCGATGTCATTAACTGTTGCTCGTCGACATACAGCGCGCATAAAAATAGCTTATCGAAAAATAGACGCGACATATCGGATGAACAATGATAATGAAGTTTTTTGAAACATTTGACAGGATCAAGCCGAAAGAAATAAAATAAACGACTATTGTAAACAGTTACGTTTGTAACTGTTATTGTTCTATAAAATGTGAAGCTCATTACGGCATAAGCCCGGGTCCAGCGACTCTCTGATGTTGACGAATTATTCCACACGCGCGCATAAAATGTAACTTCATCTTTAGACAATTTAATTTAGGTATGTTTTCCGTATAACTTTTTTTTTCGAGGTGGAACTTATCTCGTCGGTTATTGATCTCGTAACTCATTGTTGTGTTGCGATCGATGCTTTCGCTTATCTGGAACACAAAAGTCTGCCGGAGAAAAGAGAAAAAGGGTGGAAAAACAATAAATGCCGCACGAAAAATGTAACATAAACAAAAGTAGAGACACATTAGAATGCGTTGGCGCGACATTTGCATGGCCATTTGAATTTCGAAAGCGTTCTCGATTTTTTTTTCCGTTGAGCTACGCACAAAAAAAACTTTACATCTCTATTAACACGTATCGGGCACATTTTTTTGCAACATCGCCCGCGCTCAATATCGCTGACAATAACTCCCCATCCGCGGGATTTGAAACATAAATAACCGACTTTCGCTGTAACGCAGTTTCACAGCGGTAATGCGCCTGGCAAAACTGTGTTTACACGTGCGCGTACGTTTCGTTTATCTGTCATTTTTGTAAATCCGCGCCATCACTCGCACAGATTATTATCCACCCTACCCGGGAATCTATCATTGCTGTTAATTCGGGTTAATCAAATTACATTGGAATGTTTTAAATTATGCCCCTTTTGACCCGACGCTCATCATAGCATTTATCTGCAGTTCCGGACAAAAAAATAGATTTCTCATTATTTTACCGGCAAACTTTTTTTTCTCACCAGCCGAAATTTATCAAATAAATCCAATAATTTACAATTAAAAAAATTAAAGATTGATTTTTCATACTGGGTTCATATTCCATTTACAATTTTGATCGTTTTGTTCAATCGGTGTACGATTGAAAATTATGATCGTCGCGTAATCAAGATCCGTGCGCGTGGATCTCAATTTAATTTCGTTTCGGATAGGATTTAATAATAAAAAATGCGTCAATAATTGGTGGAAATAAATGTAAACATTTATACCACCTAGAAGAAAAGCCTGAACGGCATAAAAACCTCTTGATAAATTTACACGCTGCGGATAAAACTTGTGAAAAAATGATTAAAGTGTTAAAAATTCTAAGTACAACGTTCAAAAATTACAAAGTACAAATTAGAGTTACTGGGGGAGAACCGACCGCGTTCGCGACAGGATCAGAACGCCACTGAGAAAATCATGACATGAAGACGAATATTTCGGTTGTCCCCCACTTACATTTTCTTATGAATAAACTAAGGAAAAACTACATCTGTGTCCTAAAATGTAACCATAAAAATATGAAACTTGCTATCTTAAATTTTCATTGAATAAAGGTCTAAATGTTGGATCGAAACTTGATAACGCTAAGATTTCGTTCTCAGGAAAATTCACATCTGGCAACACTTCTGAGGTTCAAAGTACATAAACGAAAAATTCAAACAATAGCTAAAAATCATTGAAAAGATAAAATTCGATCCCTTTTTTATCGTGTTTAAACAATATGCTTAAAACTTGAACTAAAATTTATAAGCGCAACAGTAAAAATATTCGAAAGTTCTTAAAACAGATGTTAGTTTTTTCTAGAATTAATAATAATTTGAATTGATTTATAAAAATCCTGTTCCATTTCGACGGAACAATCGGGTTTAATTGTATCAAAGTTCGATGTTACAAATGTCAATATGACTGCAATTGTTTCGAAAACGGATCAATGCAAAAGATTGCAGTGAAATTTAATTCCAAAAATAATGTTATAACATGAAAAAATTTAACAAATTAAAAAATCTAAAATAGTGATTATAATATAACATAATATAATATATTTTTAACTAAGAGGATTTAATTTGGTGTAGAGGATACGACAATGAAAAAAAAAATCAGCGATGCAATGGTCTCACGTTCAATTTTTCCTTCCGAAGCTATTTTCTTGTGAACATTAAAATAATAAATTACTGTACTAATTGCTAAAATGAGACTTATCATGCAGGTAAAAGTCCAGTTTCTACCCACAAGTGGAAACTCATTTTGGCAGCAAGCCCAAGAACTATATTTTTCATGTTAAACACATCAAAAGTGCGTTGAAAATAGAGTTTTTGTCAGAATAAATGTAAAACACAAAGCATAAGCATATGAAATGTATACAAAAAAAATAGAAAAATTATTTGTTCCTCTAAATAAACGTGTAATTAATGTCAGAAATAGTAAATTTTTGTACCAAGCTGTATGGTACAATTTTAAAATATCAAAATACCAAAATTGAATTATAATCAATCTCATCGATTGATTTTGTATGTTTGATGCAAGCGAAAAAAAACAAAAGTAATCGGAGCTTTTGAATTTTGGAGCAATTTTGGACAGTATAAACAGGTGAAACGAAAATCTGGTCGTAGAATGCACGTTTTTTATGCTCAATCACCGGCAATCCATCTTCCTCTCTCGTTAAATTTTGTGAAATCTCGCATGGACTTAAAAATCTTTGGCGGCCTTAAACGTCATCAGCCAGATCGATCACAATTCGATGCGATCGTGCAGCGCACATGTCAGTTCTGTAAAAGATAAACGGCAAATAAAAAGTTATTCATAAATCTCGTCTAGGGTCGTATACCGACACGAGGGTTCGCGCACGCTTTTTGTGCGGCCTGGGGGCGCGCTTTCAAACGTCCGTTATCCAAAATTTTGCGTCGCGCGCATTCAATGGCATTAATATTCCTTCGCTTTTGCAGTACGTGGACATTAATTTATGCATTACGAGTTATCGTTATATTCGCGTTGAAATATGTACCGCGGCATCTGCGAAAAAGCGCCCGTTGTTTCTCCCGGCATTCAACATTTTTGTTCATCGCCAAACAAAAGTCAACGCATTATTTTTTACAATGCACAAAAAGCCTCGGACGGTCGCGCTCAATTTCGTCCATTGTAATTTGTTTTTCATCGTGACAAATTAAAAAAAGGAATACACGCTCTTTCATGCATGCAAATAAAAGTTTTTTTCTCCGCAGAATAAAAATGAAGCGAACACACAGAAACAGGAAATAGTTTATAACGACACGAATCGGGATGATTTTGCGAGCGCTTTAAAAAGTGCATCATTGTTGCCTGAGTTGGGAGACGACGAAATTTTTGTCAAGCACTATATAGTTCTCGAGTGCTCAAGGTTCATTCGTCGAAGAACCTCGCGTAACAATCTTCAGGCGACTGTCCTACGTTGAAAAAAAAAACGCATCTGGAGAAAAGAAGTTGGAGCAAAATGTAATAAAAACAGTTTGCATCATAAAAGAATACGACAGCGAGGATTTTATTATTAACCGCGAACGTGATTTCAGGCAATGTATATTTGCGTCTTCGAATCCGAAGTTGGCATCAATTTTCTCGTGCTCAAGCCTTTTTGTGCGAGCGCATGAATTTGGCCAGTAAAAGTGCGAGGCTTCATCATGTTGAAAAGCACCTTCTATATTTTGCTCTTTGTTCTCTTTAAGCGAGATTGCGGCATTGTAATCCGTGCCCGAAAAACAGGTCGCATAGTGCATGCGTGCATTCGAATAAATTCTAATTTCGAACTTCATAATAATCCGTAAATGTTAAACTTGACAAACTGTGTCGAGCGGGTCGCGCGCGCTCATCGCGAGCTTTCCATTGTTGAGGCATTCATTACAATATTACGAAAATGGTCGAGCTTCATTATATGAACTCAAACTAGTGCGCGCGCTTTTTTTTCAATTCAAACACAACTTTGAATTCTCAAATTCTAATAGGAATAACTAAGACTGTTAGGGGATTAGATAATGACTAACAATTCTTTACTTTCTATTGCAAGGTGATTTTTGTCAGAACAGTTTTTATTAGTAATGGATGGTTTATTAATCTATTTTTTTGTAATAGAACAATTTCCGGTTCCCAAAATTCAGCTTGTTAGAGTTGCAGAAGCTAGCCAATGGGAAGCTGGGATATTCGAATCTGGCTTTTTGCAGAAATGATTCGAGTTGAAAGAAAGAAGAGCGGAAAACAATTTTAGCGCTTTCATCACAAAAAGCATGTGATATATATTTCTGTAATTTGATAGGTGGAAAGGCTGGGTCGTAAAAATGTGGAATGACAATTTGTGAAAGAGCAACGATCGTTCTCCCGGTCGTGTACGTTCGAACAATTTTTTATGTTAAATTCACATTTTTTTTCGCTGTTGGCAAGGTCAATATTTTGTTGTCGCATTGAAGATTCAAAACAAATACGCATGATTTGCCTCACGCCTCATAACGTGCGCTCGTTTGGCTCGTTAGTCACGAAATGGCGCGTTGCATTTTGCTGCATCACCGAAAAAGTGAGCAAAAAAGAAAAAAAAAAATAAAGCCGAGCACGTATATAAATAAACGCCGCAAAGAAAACCTTTCGCGATCGATAGCAACCAAACGCACAACCACGCTTTTCCCCGATGGTTTGTGAACTTGCATTCTTGTAGCATTTTTTACACCGTGCATGAATTTCGGATAGATATTTTGCAAAGTTATTTTAATCCGACGTTCGAGCTCGGCTATAAAACGAGGGAAATATTTTCCAATAGAGAAAAACCAATTTCTAGCTTGCACAGAAGAAACATTAATTTTTTAAGTGAAGGTTTTTTTCCCCTTATTTTTAAAATGTCTATACGTTCACTTTGGCGTTGGAACAAACTGGTTCCGAAATGGCGCTCAAAGTGGTTTTCATGGTTTCAAAGTGCCGCCCTCTCACCCGTCGCTTTGAGGCTCACTTCTTTCGTGATTTCGCCAAGGTCCGATCTCGCAGGATGTCTCTCGCCATGTCGGACTGAATATTTCACGTCAGTCGGAGGGTAACCGCTTTGAAAAGTGAGCTCTGCTCGTTGGGGAATCCTGCGTTCAATCACGTTCATTCACCGCTGCTTTCAAAGTAAGATCAAAAAATGAAGGTGCAAAAGGATCTGTAAAAACTCACCATTGCCAGGCTGTTTATGAATTTCACATAATTTCAGTCGGTATTTTGGTTTTAATATTAATACTGTTTGTGCATCGCGCTTGATGAATAACCATCAGACCCAAGTGCTCTTATGTTTTTTTTATCCATTCGACGATTCAGTTTTCTCTTTCGAATTTTGTCGACTTTTCAAATTTCTCTTTCGTTTTATAATTTACATTTCATTTTGCGTCACGTTGAAACCGACAGAACCCAGAAAATAGGGAGAGCACGATTTTGAAAAGATATAAAAAAAAACGCCAACTGGTCTGTCGGAGTGCTGCATTCTAATTGGAATTATTTAGACGACGTGTGAAATACGGAAGAAAGTAGTGTATGGCTCGAGCATAGAATCGGGCTACTGAAATTAGGTAATCAGCCGAGCTCAAATTACGAATTTAAGTAGTAGATGGAGCATTTAGGCAGACGGTATCAGGCAGAGAAGCGACGAGAAACGCTAAATATTTTGTCAAACGTCAAATGAGACATCAGAGTATAGCGCACAAGTGGGCAATTATTGTTCCGGCTTTAACGATGATAATTTGCGGGGTGGTCGACAGATGAAGTTGCAGCGCGGGTGCCCAGAGTGATGTCAGCGGCCGATATTCGATAAGAGCTATATTCGCTCGAACAATGCGTATTGCAATTCGAGGCAAAAAGAGTTCACGACTGCAGGTTACAAAAGTTTCTATGACATGCACACACATCGAGAAAGCGAAGGTAAATGAAACGGAGGATGGGGAGAGAGCGTGGAGAGGAGTGAAAAAAAGTAGTGGGAGCAGAGCAAGGCGACATAGGAAGAAAGCTGTGGATCGCCGCCGGTATGTAGATAGATATAGCTTCAACTTTGGCCGTGCCGCAGTGATATCGAGCGGCCACCCCACCTTTCACCTTTCGCGAGCCCCTACTCTTGCGTACGCCAGGAAAACCCATCCACCCTCCAAGCGACCTAACCGTACAATCTCGCTTGCTCTCTCGCTTGCTCTCGATCCCCGTCATTATCTATTGGCGTCTCTCTCGCGGCCTGGCTCTCAGGCTTCTCTTCTCCGTTGATTCTGTACAACTACTAATACCAACGTATAAAGTACGTAGATGCAGCAAGGGTGCGTGGGCGCACGCCATCGCCTCAGCTTGTTGGCAACGTAAAGTATAGCATGACTCATAAAGCGTCCGTTTCCAGCCCTGCGCGGTCCCTCGCAGTCTTACGTGGTCCACGCAAGAACGGGCCATGTGCTTTCATGTTCTCGACGCTGATTATGTGCTTAAACTTGCTGAGGGTAGGGAGCCGCCCGGGTGGTTGCTTTGGGACAATACGGCATTTTTGATGAAGGGTTCACAGCGAGTTTGCTGCGACGTGCGAGCCGAGGCATTTTGCTTTTGACAGCGAGTTTATAAATTTGCGACCTGGATGAGACAGATTTTGAAAAGGGAAAAGCGTCGCGCGATATTAATTGGCCTGTTTCGGATACAGCCTTTCGCTCGCTCGAAATAGTGCCCTAATCACCAGATGGCTCGAATCGCGCGCCGCATATCGATATAGGTATATCAAAACTCAACATTCTCTTTTACTATAACTAATCTCGGTCCACATTTTGCTTTCCCTATAATGATTTCTCATCATCCAACTCGATTCGCACCTTACGGTTTCTTCCTTTTTTCTTTTCTCTCTCTCTCTCTCTCTCTCTCTCTCTCTCTCTCTCTCTCTCTCTCTCTCTCTCTCTCTCTCTCTCTCTCTCTTCTTCATTTTTTTCGCTACGTACGTTCATTTTTTTCGCTACGTACGAAATTTGATGCATGGCGTGCATTAGTTTATTTATTTTACCACGTTCGGTAGAAACGTCACACGCTCCACGTACCGTGATGTATGATTTTTCGTTATCTTCGCTCTAGTATTCGCTTCTGCGCAAAATATGACGACAGACGTGTGATTTCGTAAATGGAATAATACCGCGTGAAATTTTTTAATTTTGTATTACAGTTTCTTTTTTTTTTTTTTAACGTGAACAACGATAAATGATGGCAAATTTAATTTCTATAATGTACTGACTTTCGTAACGTGAAAAAAGCCAGAACTATAGGATCAGATATAATTCGTTAAACATAAAGTAGCTCTGCGTTTGTTTATTGTCACTGTCCACGCAACATGATTCTATTGAGGTTTATTTACGAACAAAGTATTTTTCGTGAAATTAATAAAAAAAGAGACATCAATTTTTCGTTGAATTAGATTTAAGACAAGTTACGATTACAAGAACACATTTATGCAGTATTTTATTTTTAACAGAACTCGTTCGGCGTTCATTTTTGTTTCAGTTTTCATTAATATGAACATTGTATAGTTGACATCGTCGGTGGAATTTGCATTTTTTGAATCTTTCTTGAATCTGTGAAGTGGGACGTTATTGTAATAAACATTTATTAAAGAAACGCAAAGGTAAAGAAAACCACATACCCACCATTGCGGTATTAGTATTATACAACGTTCGTTCAGAGGAAACGAACAACGAACTTCGCCGTGGCAATTTAATTTTTGATGTTCAATGCCTTGTTGTTTTTCTACATTAATTAAGACCGTAGATAAGCTCTAGAATAAAAGAGACTCCTTTACAAAAGACCAATTCAAACAAAAATAAATTTGTGGTCATGAATTGCAGTTCATCGTCGACAAAACCTTATTTGTATCCTCTTAAATCTTCGACAAACAGCAAACAAAAGCTCATAACCAACTGCATAAACCACCTTTGCTCGAACTTGTGCAAACAAAGTTTCATAAAAACTAAACGAAGCATTAAATATGTTGCAAATTTTTGTTTTATTGTATTTTCTTTCGTCTTGAAATAGCAACATCTGACGACAACTTGACACTTTTTGAAACTGTTCATGTCACATCGAATTAAAAACAATACTGTAAATCATAATGACATGAATTTAGAGGTTAATATTTGTTCAATTTTCTGATCCAAAGTCTACGATCATAATGTATAGAATTTTACAGTCCAAAAATTTGCCCTAACATTCTATTTTTCTCGGAGAATATAAAAAAAAACTATTTTTACTTCACATAGCAAGCATCTCGGTCATGGATGAGTCGTGAACAAAAATCGTTGATGGAAATCTCCTCTGAGCCAATTTTCTTTTCACTTTCACATCGCCGATATTGGCCCTTCATGTAACTCGCTAATCAAATCGAATAATCCCCATGATTCCGGTGCTTCCAATTGAAATCGCACGCAGCAGATAATTATTCGATTATCCGAGTATTCATTTACCCCGCGCGCTTAGGCAAAAAAAGAAAATTGCGCTTCGCCTTAGGTATGCGCATTATTCATGATTATAAAAAAATTAATTTTGTTTAACTTTTCTGATAATTTTTATGGTTATAAAATGACCGTCATATAGTCTATCAATTTTTTGATCGCAAGGCTGCGTGGAGCAAAGCGTGTGCATGATTGTGCGAATCAACGAAAAAAAAAGCATTTGCATTTCAGATAAAATGCGTAAAGACGGACTGGCTTGATAACGCCGGGCTGCGAGAACTCGTTTCCTCATTTTTTTTTCATCGCGCACTCTGCTTTAGTTGGGAGCGCGCTATTGCGCATGAGTCTGCTTGACCCAGGTAGCTCGAGACTCACCTTGCGCCGTATTACAAACAAACCCTTGCACATTCAGCTTGAGGGCCGGGATTTCTCCATCCACAAGCCTTTTTTCGGAGCAATCGCGTTGCTCTCAATTAGGGCCTCAATAAATCAATTGATTGTGCAGATTAGACGAGGCGATAACTTTTTCCAGCCGCACCAGCAGCTATGAATGTTTACGTGACGCATAATCTTGATTCTGAATTATCAAGCATGAGCAAATCATCCTATCATTTTTTCCCCTTTCAATTCAGTTATGAATTATAACTGCGAAACGTAAGGTTTTTAATATACGTTTTTGCAAGCGCCAAGTCTAATGCAGTAATATAAAGTTTCGCAGTCGCACAATAAGAATCGAATGTAAGTTTTGCGCAAGTTTGTTAGTTTGAAATGAATACAGCACCGTTGCCGGAAGAATATATCAATTCCGTACTTACACTCTATAATTTGCTTTTCGTATAACGGTTCCAGCAAGCCGGTTCTCGTTATTTCGTCCGACAAAGTTCAATCTTCAGTGTTCATCTTTTTTTGTCGGACTCATTTTTTTTTAATAAAAAATAGAACAAAAATAAAAATGGTACCCCCTCATTGAGTGAATCTCCGAAAATTCAGTTGACATGGAATGTATTTCTATTATTGTTTAAAGTAAAATGTTAACTCATACGGAAGAAAATATATTTAAAATATAAAGTGACGTTTTTATATTTTAAAATATAAAATCCACATTTATTTGGATATACATTTTCGTGCCTGTGGAAATATTTTAATTTTATTATTCCCTTAAGCTTTTATAGTTGAATGGCTATCGCAATATTGATTATATGATTATAATAACTTACATGTTATATAATTTGATAATTTGATAAAACAAAAAGAACTGCATGCAATGTTATTTGTCATATTTTTATATATTTTGAAAAATTGACGTATCTCGGGGACAATTTTGTTGATTTGTCAAATTTTATGATAGTTAACAACAATATTAACAACTTCAAGAAAATTCAAAAATAATTATCAGGAAAAAAATTACCATAGTTAATATAAACCATTTTTTATATTAATTATCAATAATACATATCTCGACTACTTCTTTAAGAGTGTCTGTGTTTAAGTGACACATTCTAATTTATTCAGAACATCAAGTTTTCGTTTTTGTTTGAGACATTTCGTACATTAACATTACAGCATAATAACAAGTAGAAGCAATCAGGAACGAAATAAGAGCGAAAGTCACCCAGTGGACAAAAATCATATTCCCAATACTATTCGATCGATATGGCTGGTAGCCAAAACCTATACTCATCAATATCGATTAATTTTTAAAAATTTTACGGTATGAGTAATATTATTGCAAAGTTTTTACTCGATGTATTACAAAAAAGCAAAATATATTGGACATTGGAAAATAAATGTAAGTATTACAACAAAATTCTCTGAGTAAGTAAAAGTCACCTTCTATTTTATGTGACAAAGTGTAGATTATAATGTATATAAAAATTTGTTAAAATGTTCACGAATGTACGATAGGTCAATAACATCCGAAATTATGTATTACATTTCTAAGTTAATGTTAGTGACTGACGAGCGTGATTTTGTAACATGTAACAATGACATATAAACTGACTAGAACATACTTTCATACAGCATACGCAGTCTGAGAAATTTGAAACAAATCTATATACAAACATACATTTGCGCATCGGCTTACAGTCGGTTGTCAAGTAAGACAACCTCTCATTTTCAAAAAATTGAAAAATAAACAAGATCTTTAAAGAGATCGAAAAATACACGAGAATACTACAAAATCTGTCCAATAGATTTGCCCACATTGCAAAAGTAGAGAACATTTTGCAATACACCGTGCAAGATCTTTACAACAGTATATTGTTAGGATCTTAATAGTAATAAAAAATGTATCACATCGAACAAAATCTCTCCAATGGTATTGCCAATGACCCAACAGTAAAAAATTTTCTGCCTAGTAAAAAAAAAAAAAAAAAAGAAAAAATAAATAAATAAATCTGTCCAATAGTAATTTTTTTTTCACCAGCCATTTTGATTTAAAGTATTTGCAATAATGTTGCCAATACTCTGCAGACAATATTTATGTTCTCAATATTGAGTCGCAATTCGCGTTAATTAACTGCATTTGCGAACTGTTGACTTTCAATGGTGAATACATTATTTTGTTGGATATTTTTTAATTATCTGCGCACAAAGAATTCGCCAAAGTGCAATGAAATAAGCACATCCAGAACAATAAAGCAGCTACGAAATCAGCGCTTCGACGAAGCAACGAGCGTGAGACTCGGAGTTCAGTAAATCCGGTGATACTCAAAGAGATGTCAATCGAATTTTAATTGGCCAACTTGTTGTGACGTACTCTTTTTATTATCACAAAATACTTGTTCTATTATTATTTTTTTTTTTGCTCGAGTTAATTTATGTGCCGACTCGGTGCAATTTAATTGCACGATACCGCGATCGCGTTTTAAACAGAAAACCGATTTTCGAGACGCTCGGATATTGCTCGTCACCGCTGTGAATTTGCATATGTCATTGACGCGTGTTCGAGATTCGATTTCATTAGGCGAAACCTAATCGAATGCGATTTCGTTTGATGAAACGCAATTCGAACATTTGCTTCGATCATTCAGAATATTGATTTTCGTTTATTTGTTGCGCGGCACGAAACGCTTGGAATTTAGAAAGTAACTCTTTAAATAAAAATGAGAACATTTTGATTAAACAAATTTTTTTTTCCTTCTCCAAGACAGTTGTAAATTCAATTAAACTTTTTCAATTTTAATGGTCATTGAAAAAGATAAAAAATAGTGATTAGCCGAAGCTCCCTTATCGCCTAATTATCAAGCGCGTGTGGTCTCTTGGAGCCATAGAAGAAGCAGCATCGGAGCAACTTGTTTGCAAGTTCACGACAAAAGTCTCTCGGCTGGAAATAAAATTTACGTCTATCGTAAGTTGTACGTGACTTATGGGCCCGCTACAGACATCGGGATTATTGTGCACCGCAAACTGGGCGAATGTACCTCAGGGCGAATTTTTTCTTTTGTTTTACAGTTGTGCAACTTTTCACTCGTTGCGAAAAAGTGCGAAAAATAGTTAAGAGCGTTATACGAAGCGTGTTTTACGACAAAACTTTTGTCTAATTATCATACTGTTAGGAAGAGGAGCTTGCGCGCAAATTTTCGAAGCTCAAATAATTCATCATATCTGTCTCGCAATAATATCACCGTGTTTTATGTTAAAAATAGAACGTCGCGCATGTTTGTCTAGATGCAAAGCGAGTCCAAAAAAAAAAAAAAAAAAAAAAATGGTTCAAGTAATGAGGATTGTGTTCCCCTTTCACATGCATGTTGTTTACTGAAGATTTTTATGCGCTCTTGATTTTACTTTACTTTTCATCTTTGCGTCACCACAAAGCTAGGATACATTTAGCTTTCAAAGCTAAATGTGGATCACCGTTGCTCTTTAATTGACAAATGTATCATACAAACCAAGCGGGCGGTCCATTTGTCATTGAAAATTACCTGCAACAGACAAAAGGAAGAACGATTAAGTACAAGCAGTAAACCATCGCAAACTAATACATATTCATAAGCGATCGGGTGCGGCGATTAAATGATAGAATTGTTTGTGCTCGTTCAATGTGTAAGATTACTTTTGAACAAAACGGCAAAAAGAAAATAAAATGAAAAAGTAAAGTTCTTGGTGTATCTTCTGTAATGCAATTTTTTTTTCTTTCTCAGAAATTTAAACTATTATAAAGAAGGTTATAATTCAAAATATCGATTGGTCTGATAAATATGATTTCAGCTTAGAGTAAAGGCACCAGTGAATGGCCCAGTTAAGAAAAATTATCACTTTAAAGAGGAAATGTTATCAAACCAATCATATACCAGGCACAAAAAAACTTCCATGCTGCTGGATATATACAACATGAATGGCAGCATAAATATATAAATTTTTTTGCCCCGAGATCATTACTTATTTTGTTCTCAGAGATTGTTTGTTGATTTCAAAGTATGATTCAACGATGTTATAACCTTTTTTGCATTGTTAATGTCAGCCATGTTTTTTTTCACTCTAATGAGAAGAAGTGAACATCCATTAAAAAGTTCTTTTTTGTTGGTGGAATTAAGCTTTCAGAAGCCTCTTCTTTGAATTTTTAACGATTAAATGTAATAATTGTTTCATATTTATATAATTAACTTGTGTACAATTTTATTTCAGTAAATATCCCCAGTAAACAAAAATCATATATTTATATATTCACAATAGACTGGCAATGTATTATTTTTAGGAAACCATCAACCAACCCCTGGGAGGTGCAAGTGGAGGGTTGAATTCGGAATCGTCGGATAGATCTCCAAAAAATATTATAATAACTTGTGTTTTTTTGTTAACGAAATTCTATTATTCCAGACACCTTGTATGATCCTTTTTACTGCGAATTAACTATATCAGTAAAGTCATAAAAATTGTTTAAATGGTGTAAAATTCTTGTTAAGAAATAAGAACATTTCAGCTATAACGGAAAAACGTTTCAATAGCAATTCTGAGTCGCAAAAGTAAAAGGTTCAAGACAGTGTAAAAAAAATTGTAAATAAATTTTTTAACGTAAATTTATAAACGTATAAAAATGGTGAAAAACAACATCAATAATCATACATTTTTAGTCACTTTTATTTGTGACAGACTAGTAATTATGAATGACTAACGTTTCGTCAATTAAACTACATTATTTTTTCATTTTCAGTTAAATTCAAAATATGGAAATTTCACCGGAGGCGCTTGCCATTCCCTCGGGTACTGATCCATCGGTAGCCAATTAGTGGGGATTTCTTTCACGAACATATTTTATGGAACGTCTTATGATAGGCACACATTTTATTCACAAAATATCAGAAAGGCTCACTTTAACTTTGTTTCGCAGACTTTAACCAAGCGAAAGATGAAGACAGCCAAACACATGCTACAGACATTGGAGAACATTTCACAGTGTGTATTATATTTTCTTTACAGTGTGATCATCTGAACGGCAGCAAAAATTCCACTTCAGTGTTTAAATTCCGTCTTTTATACAGGACTCAATGCGTTCGAATCACAGCAGGAATTCTCAGATCTTTCGCACTGAACTACGATCGTTGTGAGCTTCCAAAGTCATAAGACATTGAAGTTTGATATTCGATAACATAAATTAAATTATCGATTGTTACAGTTGAGCTTTGAACAAAAGACATTTAACAAATAGGTTACTAACAGAAATTCACCATATATTCTTCTGTTCAATTTCACAGTCGGTATTTTATTTGCCATTTAATTGATTGATGTATTTGTTTCAATCAATAATAATATGCGTAGTGAATTTATTACAGATTTTTTTTGGCTGAGGTATTATATTCTGTTACTCTCAGTTCAATTTTTTTCAGTTTAACTGTAGAAGCTTCTGAAAATTTATAACTTTTCGACAAAAGCTCAAAGTTCAATCAGCTTTGCGCATTTTATTTTATAAAAATCTTTAAAATTTAACAAACTATATTTGTATCGAGCAAACAAACGTATACCGATTTCCAATAAATTAAACGTTCAATAAATTAATAAACTTTGCATGACCTGTAACAAGTTTTTTGACACAACCAAAAATTGTAATATATTTTGTGCTCAATCAAACAGTACTTTAAATTTTCAAATTCGTTTTGGAGATGCCGTTTATTGACAGCTTTAAGAATAAATCGTTTGACTGTTGCTCTAATTATTTGATAATTCAATATGATACGGTTTCAATATTGTTGACTATGTCAATATAATTTTATCGTAATAACATTTTCTGGACGTAATCGTGTTACATTATTTCTGCTGTTCACGTTTCTACGACTAAATGCTAAATATACGAAACACAAATTGGAGTTTGATAAAATGTTCTGCAAATAAATTACGTCTAGATGAATGAAAGTTTCATCTTACATTTACATCACATTTACAATATAATGGGCCATCAAAATTTGCGATAGTCAGTTCGGAGATAGAGCATTCACAAATATATATATTTTTTTTTCTATAAGTCAAATCGACAATATTCAACAATTTTTGTTTATGAACATTTATTTGAACGGTGTAAATTAAAAAAAAATGCGAATAGAAAACAGAAATAAAATGCATGATGATGTGTTGGTTGGACGATCCAGATTAGCAAGACGGTCTGCAAATTAAGCAGCATTAAGATAACACGGTAACTAGTAAAAAGAAGATAAAATACAATACAAGCTAAGAATGTCGTTAATTGTCGCGAAAAAAAAAACTAAATTGATGCAAAATGAACGCGCAACGAGCATGATATTGTGGCATTGTTTGTTCGTTTCAGTGCGCAGCTAATTGTTTCATTCATTGCCAATGAAGTTTAGAAAGTTCACCATGTTAACTCATTCAAGAATAATGGCAAGAGTGGACGCCGCCATTTATCAGATTTATTTTTCAAACTTTTGTTTTGTTCAAGTTTCAGCAATGTCTCGTATTGACCGGAATAATTCAGAAAAATAATAGCCATTTATACTACCACATTCATATGTTGATTATATATATTATATATGTTGATTTATATGTTGATATGTTGATATCTAATTAAATATTCCAATCATCTGTTTTTATATTGCACACTCACATGAAATAAAAAAAAACTTAAGAATCGATACTGAGGAAACAGTTAATATTTTTAAGTTTCAAAAAGTTTATGTGAGGGGTTATATAATATAATCGCTTAATTTAACTATCGATCGAACAAGAACTTCAAAAAAGTTTTGAATCCACAAAAAGTAACTGATGATAAGTTCGGGATATGATTTTCATTCGAAAACTTTCTTTCCAGCGATCAATTAGCTTTTGCAGTCTTGAAATATTATTAAATTTAGATGTTCAAAAGTGCTCTCTAGAAAGTACATAATGAAAATGGAACGATTGAAATCAGTATCGTCATACATTATTTTTCATCACTTTCTATCATTGTTACGATAAGAATAATAGAGCTTTAATTAAAAAAGCTGAAAAAGTTATGAGCAAGTTCAAAAATAACAGCCACTTTGCTGAACAAAAATGTGAATGTTTTCAGATGAAGGGCACGCTTCTGGAATAAAGTATTCAACTCCCTGACATCGTTAGAAACACAACAAATGTTCAGTACTATTTTTATATCATATGTGGATATCTTCTAAAAAAAATCATTTTAAAATTTTCAGAATTTTTGGGAACGTATCGTAGAAATAAGCGGCCAGAAACATATCTGTATAGTGCGTTAATTAATCCGTCTGAAATATTGTGAAAGACAAAAATTTATCCGCCGAGAATTTTGTTTCATTCGATTATTAATTTCTAATATTGAATCAGTGTGTAATATTTCCGTGTCAAATTATAAGTTTTTTTCATCGCAACCTCTAACAATTTCCGATATTATCAGGATCAGGTTTCGATAATATCAAAGATATTACTCAATATACACAAAAAAAGCACGAAAATTTATTTTACGGTTTATTTTCCTTTATTACAAGTAAAAATGCGAAAGAATTTAATTGATAATATGTAAAGTAACAGAAATATTATATATTTTTTAAAATACTTTCATATACATTTTTGGGAGATATTTTATAGCACAGAAAATAAGCCGGATACCTAACAAGAAAATATATGAGTGAATAAAAGAGTTCAACGCGGGTTGTAACCATGCATTTAAATTTGAATAAAAGTATAAGTCAACTTATACCTTACACTTCGAGTGATTTCGAATAAAACTTTCACTTTGCATGACTGCTTTTAGACGCTTGCGCACACATAAGCCCGGGATACGAACGGATGCTTCAAAATTTCAACATTTGTCAACAACCTCCTCTCCTTTTTCATTAAAACAACATACAAATTACACATGTTTATTTAATGTAACTTTTTTTTAATCGAAATTAAAATCAAATTTAAAAAAAATAATTGTTATTATACGACTGTCTCTAAAAAATTTAATCAATTTCGGTCTACATAATAGAAGAATGGCAAAAAATTCTAGCGGAGAGCGAGAGAGAGAAGATATTCAGACTGTGCGATTTGTGGTTTGTGATATCATTGACTTGCAGAAAAACATTTTCAATATTTTTATTCGATCTCAAAGAATTTTATTGATATGAAAGCACTTAAATTTCGTTTGTGTAAATACACCGAGTATTGAAACTGTTGATACAAGTATTCCTTTCATGAGAGCGTAAACTTGTTTATAAAGGAAATGACATTAAATCAGAGCGACCTGAAAAGTTATAAAATGCAGAAAAACGTTGAACGAAAATTTACAGTCTGCGAGGTTTCGGAATTCTAAAACAAAATAAAGATATTTCAAGGTGTGATGTAAAAGACAGACCAAAAATACTTTGAACTTTAATCTTACAAAATCAGTGATCGACGTTTTTAAATTAAATTGATTATTATTATGTTAAGAAAAATGTTTGAAACAAACTGTTCGCTCTAATATTTTTTCGAAAATAAGGGTTTAAACGATGTGAACAATCGCGTAAAAACGGTTCTTTTATCTTGGCGAACGTTGTTTTGAGTTACAGCGCGTTGAACGACATTTGATGCAAAAAGTACGCTCGTGAGGACAGTTTTGGTCCTTGAATGCAAATGTTTCCTAAAGATGGTAGAGTCGGGCTGCTCGTCGCAAGTGCAACAACCTCGAGGGACTTAAAGATGGAACACGTCCGGTCGTACTTGGTATATTTTGGTACAGACGGCGAGACACTAGACAAGGCGTTCGAGCCCCTTTTCCCTGGCCCTTTTTTTTCTCAACTTATCCATCGAGCAAAGCGCGTTCTATTTGCACATCTCTGACAGAGCAGGGCTTTTGTGACAGCATGTTTAATCTTTGATCCATGCGCAAAATACACACGTCCCTCGTCTTTTCCAAAAATAACATCATCTCACTCGTTCAAACCGGCAGTACCAATAATTTGAAACGTCGTGAAACGTACCGCCGACGCCTACTTTGATAAACTCTAGATAAGCAAGAATAATAACATGACCGTTTTGTGAAACTTCAAACTAGAAACAACGTTTGATCATGATTGTAATCTTACTTTTCTAAAACAATCAAAAGTTCAGATTCAGTCAAGGTGCAATCAATTTCTTCAAACAAAAATATTCCATAATTTCAAATCAGTTATATAGAATGAGATTTTTCTTTTGGTTTTATTTTACTCTTTATCCGATCAAAAATTAGTTCTATTTGTGGTTCCGATCAAACAGCGCTCGTGCAGAGAATGGTATATTTTTTTCCGCTAATATTTCAGTTTTTAGATCTTATGATCATAGAATATTTTTTTATACAGAAATTTGAAAGCTATATAAATTAAAGCGTTTTTTTAATACGAAAATGAAATGAGAAGTTTTTATTCAGAAGATAAAATTTGGATTTTCATTTTAAAAATCATGAATAAACCTTGATGTGAATCATTCGTTTCGGCCAATTCAGACGACCACGTGTGCAACTCGTGAAAATAATCTTCCAGTTTCTTGGCAAATGATCAAATAGGTTTCAGAATCACGCAAAGTTAATTGTATTTTGATTGAAGACGCGCTACTTTATTAAGAGCATATGTACTTCGTTCGACAAATTGAACATCATTTTATCAAATTAACGTCTCATCTGTGTTTTTTATATTTGAAATAAAAGTTGATGTCTTCTTTTTTTTATTCCATCGACGGACATCCGCTTTAGAAAAACCGATGGATAAATAGAAAGTATTGATGGCGCAGATAACGGGGTCAAAGTTAATGACCGAGATAATATCTGAAGACTTTTTGCCTTATAAACAAAGTTTTGTTCGTCGATTGGGGCAGCAAAGCCGGCAAAGAAGCAATTATACGAAGTTCTCTATGGCTCAGTTCGTTCGTTTTTTTGTTTTGAAAATTTTTTTTATTTCAATGCCAGCTTTATGAAGGGGACGTAGAATTAATCAGACGCAGTCACACATCTCAGTCGAGACGAGACCAAATGACAAATCGATCGAGCGACTGAGCTCAGACACGCCGGAGACGCGCGTCTTACGGGATTTCGATTTTAAAATTGGAAGTACGAGCGACGTTTACCGCTCGTTTTTATAAAAATAAAGCGCACGTACATACGCCCCGCTGCTCAGGATTCCCAACAGCCGCCTGTCGTGTTTATTTATGTCCCCAATGCATCCGATCTATTTCCATATGATAGTTTGACGATCAATCGTTATTGTGACGGTATGATTTTGGGCAATGAATTTGAGAATGTATATTGATTCGTAAAGGAAGGTCATTTTTGAAGCACGAGAGGAGAATAATTCTTATATGAATAAATAATTTAATTGATACGATTAAAATTGGCTTCATGTAATATAATTGATTTTATCATATAACCGTCACCGACATCAACTGACATTTTTTCACAATTTTATGTTTCACCTGTCAACTTTCTTATAAACGTCGAACATGTCAAAAGATGAATGACAGGATACATATTGATTATTATTTTCGATCTCGATGCAAAGTTTGCTGCATCTTAGTAAAAAATTCACAAGTTTTGAGCATAAACAAATTTATGTAGACTTCCTTTCAAATTATATATGGTTACTTTATTTGCGAGACACTATAATTAAAATGTGTCTTGAACGAATGGATGTGAGAATATAACGATGAAAAAATTAATCATAATGTAGCTTCACGTCTTAAAACAATGTTTTATCATCCGGTTCATAACTATTTTAAACTCTCATATTTTTTTTAAATAAACCGTCTGAATGATTAAGTGGTAACTCGACACCAGAAAAAGTGAAGTCGCATATGGTCCAAGTAAAATATTTCTTCCTCATGTGCACGTGTTTCATTCATGTAAATTGTTTCATCAGGAAACATGTGTAGTCTAAAAACACCGGTAGCGTCACTGACATGTTCCGAAAAAATTTCCGACTTAAAATAATTTTGCTATTCATTTATGAGGCACAAAACTTTTCTTTTAAACGAAAAAAAAAACATAGTCAGTCGTAAAAAGTTTAAATATTTTGTTTATACATAAATTTCAACTTTTTTAATTAGACTTAGTTTAAAGAGACGTTCACAAAAGTTGAGAACCCTTACAAGTTTGAAGAAAATGAGTCCATTTAATTTTTTATTATATAACAGATAATGTACAGAATAATTATTCAAGCAACAATTAGAATAGTTTGAAGTTTGTTATATATTTTACGTGCGCACTAAAAAATACATCTTGACTTACAGTCGTGTTTGCGTGTAATAATTACTTTTGCATCTATCAACTTTTTTAATCAAAACTTATAAACATGTTAATAATATCTATCCATGCATGTCCTGTCTGACATCAAAACGAGTTTGTTGACGCTTTGGGACAATATTTTTCATCATTATTTTTTCTACCTTTATTTTGTTTTGTATCCTTTACAATAAAGTTTTTTTTTTTTATTAAAAAAACCTTGTTCTTAAGCCGTAAACTTTTGTGCATCGCATTATTACACCAGTCTCAATGGAAACTTTTTTTTCCAATAACAGATACTCATCAGTTTTCCTACTATATAGTTTTCTCTACAGATTATATTTTCATATTTTTATTTGATTTAAAAATTCTGCGTATACTTCAGGCATCTTTTACAACAGGCCGAAATTATAATATTTCTTTTTAACTAAAAAAAATGCTAAGCAAGTTATTCGGAAAAGTGTTTCATATACACGTGTGCTATGAAACATATAACTTTTCGTAAAAGTTAAAAACGCATCAGACGTTTGAACCTCTTTATTTAACCCATATTTTATATATAGAACTTTGACAAGAATTCCACATTTTGTTCTTTCAATGAAATGCTTAACAATTAAATTTCATCCTAATCATTACATTATAGAAATAATATTGATTTGGATATATTAACACAGATACAGAGTATAAGCGTTCAATTTTTCTGACGCTTCGAAATTCTTTTCCAATTATGCTGCAGATTAATTTACGCGATCTTCATATCTCGACATCAATTTACACGTTCGCTTGTAATATTAACTCGTAATTAAAAAATTCAATTATAATTCAGAGCAAGTTATTGATTCGAAAATATCAATGATGATGTTGAGATGAAAATCGTTGGCAGCAAAAAAGGTGACTCTTCATGATAAGCTGCCACAATTTTGAAAAGCTTACAAATTTCAATAAGACCGTTTCTTTTCAGCAGAAAATTACGCAAACGACAACCGGCAAAAGATGTACGAGCAATCTCGCGAGACTCCTTTTTCACAAACCCGCACGTGAAGCGAGCTCAAGATTCGCGGTCGCGGACTTGCAATTTGATTGCGAGCTCAGACGAATCCACGACGCACCTTTTTATTCGGAATGATTTAATTATTCTGTCCATCGTTCTGAGATCTGTGCAACAAGTACCTGCAGACCTCAGAGTTATCCGTTTTGCGCGCGTTCAATTTCCTTCCGCCGTGTTTTACGTAGCTTCTTTTCTTTTTTTTTGTTTTATTCATTTACTTTTTTTTCTACGTCGCTGTCTTTCGTGATATTTCTCGCAACGTGTTATTCTCAAGCTCCTGTGTATTTCAGCTGGGTAAGATCCGCTAAAGGAGGAGAAAAAGAAAACTCGAATCACGTAGTTCCTCTAGGGAAATAAGAATATCGTAGCCGTTTTGCGTCTCGCTCGCGTGCACGATTTTTGCCTCGCAGACCTTGTTTTTCTATAGCCTCTGCGCCTTGGCGAATGACGATTAAATACCGTCCGCAATATGCCACGCCGATATGATTCGGACCTGCTAATATTGATTTCGACTGGCATGCAGCTGTGAGAACACTTACGTGCCCTTTATACAACCAACCCGAATCTTCAGTCATACGTTATTCACGCGACGGTTGAACAACTTTATGACCCCACGTTCAAAGACCTCGACAATATACCAATCAAGTTGTCGTAACATAATAATGAGCAAAATTTATAAGGCAACCAAATCGATTGTTAATCTCACTTTTTTATTCCTCCCCTTTCCTGTCTGAAGGTTTTTTGTTTCAGCGTTTCAAAATTCTCTTTTTTCCTTATATACTTTTCTGCTTTTCTCTTGAGTCAAATTATTTTTTCATACATCAAAGATGCGTTTTGCAGCAAAATGCGAGATGAAAATGCAATGACTTTGCAAGATGAAACTCCCGCAGTCATAATTCTTCCATACATTCATAATTTTTATATTATTATCAATAAATTAAAAAAATGTACCCAGTAAAAAAGTGCGTCAATGAAAATATTATGACCGTTCATTAACGTGAAAAATTTTATTTTTATATTCACATATAATTCTTATTATTTCATGTGAAAAGTTGTCGATCAAATCGGTCGTTTTCAGTGCTGTTCGAGTATCTTCATCGAGTTTTAATTCGAACATAAATGTCGGTCGAAAACTCAGAATCAAACATGATTTCTTCGAATAAGTTTATAATTACTAAAGTTATGTGATCGCTCGTGAAAATAATGTTGTTTCGGGGCGAAACTTTCGCGCTAATCGGAACCGCGCTTTTCAAGTTCTCATGTCGGATATTCGAGCGAGCACGAAACGCGCCACGTAATTTGGAATCGCAAGACGCGCGACTCGAGATCGATCACGGTGCAATAATTGTCGGCCGCGTCAATTTGCGCGCGGAATTGCACTCGACTCCGTGCAATCAGCGTTCGTTTCTGGTTACGCAAGGGTTTTGAAGTGAGAGAAAAAAAGTGAGAAAATAAAATTAAAAAAAAAAGAATACAAAAAGCAGAGTTAATGGAATAAATCATAGGAATAGTAATTGCGCGCATAAATCATTGTCGGCGTTCATTTAGCTCGTGTGGATTTTCGTGGCGATGAGAAAAACATTAGTAGAGCGCAATTATAATCCTGGTAACAAGAGTCGCGTGTGAACGTTCGAAGGGTCACGCGCAATAACACGGAAAGTGCTAAATGTGACGCGAACAATCGCGCACGGAGTGACTTGAAAATAAAAATACATAAGCCTGCGTCGGCCGATATTGTTCCGTCTTTGAAAACAAATTGATAAACGGGCGATTGAAATGCCCGCGCTCGGTTTGATTATTCACTGATAACCGTATAGTAGCTTCGTATAAATTGTCAAGCATTGTGTGCATTCGTACATTTCTCCGTTGGTCACAAACAGTTAATATTTAATCGCTTCCCCGCAGACGAACAACGTGTACGTTCGTTATTTACACGCGGATCGATTTAATGCTTTCTATTTTTTATAGCCTGACGTTTCGTCAAAAACCGCGAAAAAAGAAAAACGCACACGTATTAATTGCCCGCAAAACTTTTGAATCATCACGCTATCTTGTTTTTCGTGACAGTTTCATGTCGCGTGTGATGCTTCCTCTCCTGGACTTGTGTTGCCTTGATGCCGACCTGATCAAATATCATCATCGCAATTATACGCCTACACAACGCCGCGCTGTTATTTTGCTAATGGGCTTTTAACGCAATTATATAATTGTATACGAATTGTAACATGAATTTTCAATTTAATCGCGCACGGCTTACAATTTTAACCGACAAATGTAATCGCGGTGATGAAATTTTCCACGAACTTGTTTTTATCTGATGATCATTCGATATTTTTTGCACCGACGTGGGTTTCCAAAAATTTTATTTGCAAATTCAATCATAAATTCAATCAAAAATAAAAAACATGAGTTTTATGATAATAATCTCAAAAGTGATCTATTTTTATTTGAAAAAAAAAAAAAAAACAAAAAAAAAACGCGTGAAATCGTTTATTGATTTATTGTTTGAATGAATGAATGTTTCATCATTATGAATGAAACTGGTATTTTTAAATCCCCGAAATTCCTTGGTTAAATTTGATAAATTATCATGTCAATGATTAATTACACACCATTTACGAGAGATTAATATATAGTTCAAAACATAATCTCCCAAAGCTTTTCGATATTTTTTTAGTTGAATTTCATTATAATTGTGCTTGGTCGTCGCGCGTGCCCTCCCTCTGTATCCCACATCTAAACTTCTTCCCCTTTTAGACTCAACCCAAGATTATATTTGAACTGAACTATAAATAGGAAATATTGATGACGGGATGTTTGAACATCTGCGATTCTCATCACGATCTCAAGGTTTAGAGGACCCCAAACTTATATTCTTCCATAGTATCAATATTTCAGTTAAATTATTTATTCCGGGTTGTATCAACTGTTCTTAGTTCCTCATTCTGTAAATTTATATTTTAACGTTGAAATTATTATTTTTCTTTTTATTCAATTGTAACATCATAAAGTATTTATTTATTTGATCATTTAAATGGATACGATAAACAATTAAATAAATATATCATATGATTTTTCATTTATCAGAATCGAGTAGATGTCACATCAAATTGTTAAAATCTTTATTATTTGTATAACAACAAAATTTGACAGCATTGCTCGTTCGTGATTGAATGGATTGAATTTGGAAAATAGTATAGCAAATGAATCAGTGGAAACAATTTGTTTAACTGTATAAATACAATAATTATAACTGTGACATTATAACGCTGGTAGAAATGATCGTATATTGCTTATTCATATAATGACATGTATTGACAACATATTATTCAACATTTCATTTATGATCCGTAAACTGTCAATATACTATTAACGTATCACTATATTAATAATATACGGACAATATATTGGTCGTATATTGATCCTACACAGGCATCTATTGTCAATATATGAACAATATATTAATTGTTTTTATACTGCCAATACATAGTCCATTATGAAAAATGTTCCAACGTTAACACAAACGTGTAAATTTCTACACTGGTTATAGTCAATTTGTTGACAATATATGAGCAATACATGGTTTTTTTTATTAGGGACCTATAAGTCGGAGTGTCATTCTGAAACTGAAATGTGAGAAATTGCCCATAGGACACGTTGTGTATCATTACAAAAGAAAGTGTATTGGCGTGTGTAAATCGGCACGTGATTCAACACAATTTTTGTACAGTGCATCGAATCTAATCGTAATATGTGTGACCTGCCAGATGAAATGCTCTGCGGAGTTGAATGGTTCATTCAACTTTAAGCGAAAAATTGTCTAATAACCTTAATTCAGGGTGATTGGCCGGCAACCCACACCCTGCCTTAGTTCGGCTTTCATATTAAAAGTACCATGCACCTTTGTTGATGTCATATCCTCTTTGTCGAAACCGTGGCGAATGCAGTGGAAGGAATAAAGTGCGAGAAAACACTGTGCATGGAAAAAAAAGCATTAGTTCTTTTATTTTTGACGCGAACAAAAGTTACAAGAAAAGAAGTCATCGAGAACAAGTTGTAATGTAAGAGGCACGAGGAGTCGCCCATTAGGTTGCAACGAGGCGCCCAGGAAAGCGCAACGACGCGTCAGTGTATAATTTCACAAGAGCGCAAAGCTGGGGAGCGAGATTGCATGATGAGAGGGCGACGCAAATTTTGTTTTCGCTGAAATGAAGTTCGCACTGTTTGTCGAGAAAGAAAAAATAAACAAAGGGGTGAGCTTTGTTTGTGGGGTGAGTTTTCCAGGTTGGATTGAACGAGGCCAGCTAATAATGGGCGAACCTGATTGATCGTTTAATGACCTTGTGCGAATGTAAGAGTATAAACAAAGTCGAACGATTTATGTTAACAGATTTGATCAAACGTATAACTAATCCGAATGATATCAATCGAGGACTAAGTGGATTCCACCAAATCTGATTTCAACTGTCTAAATCGGATCAGCTGCAGTTTGCCAAGCATTTCGTTTGTCTCATGGATCTCTGATTCAACTGGAATTTCTTTTTTTTTATTTTATTTTATTTATTTTTCTTTTCATTTCACCTCCTTGGCATGCTGCTTGCGACTTGCTGAAACTTGGTTTGCTGATTAGAGTCTGTCGATATACCAAACCCAAATTCACAACTCAAACATAGCTGGGAACAAAAACTGTCCTCTAATAATAATTCCATTCAAACTTGCTCGAAATTGTTTCGGTGAGATAAAAGCCCGAATTTCGCTCACGTAAGTCATTTTGCAGTTTGAACTAGATAGATTAAAATCGGTCCGTGCTAAGCTTTTGGAGTGGATACTTTATCGCAATAGACGTTGGGTATTGTCGAAGCTGATGTCAATCTTCATCTTCACTGAAGGGGAGGCGGAAAATAAGAACAAAATAATGAGGGAACGAGAGGGGATAGCGCGCTTCAGAAATGCTAAAACTGTGCGACGGCTGGCTCAAGGTCGATGACACTCACTTTCAATTAGCGCGCAAGCGCACAACTGGGGACATGATTTAATGCCGAGGGCGTGAGCAGTCACGCATTTCGCCGCAAGACGAGGTGGCCTGCTGAATGAAGCACAGAAAAGCCTATAGCCTCGACAGCTCCCGCAAACTAACGCGGCTCCAAGAGTTAAACGTACTTTCTGTCGTTATGTCCGTGCCGTGCTTCGCATTACGTGTTACAACTAAATTAGATGCAATCTTTTGTTTTGTCTTGTTAAGTATATTTTGTTATTATGAATTCGTACAAACACGAGAGAGTGCTCGATGGTACTGTTGTTTTGCACGCTTGATTAATTATTCGACAACTATAGTATTCTCTCGTTGTTCGCGATGGACATTTTGGTTGATTGAGAATCGTTGCGTGGTAAGTCGCGAAAGAGAGCGCAATCAATTGTTAGTGTACATCATGATAATGATAATTCATTTGGTATCCCTGATGCTCATCAAATGCGTCAGTCGAGTGCTAATTACGAATGAATTTGAATCAACGGTCTAGTCTATTAGCAAAAGATGGAACGCGAGCAACAATTTAAATTACATACTGCTATTTTATTCTCGCTAGCGTTTTGCAATTAGGCAAAGTGCGCAAACTGTCGCAAGATGGGACACATTTTTTTCGCATGCTGCTTCGGCCGAAATTGCTGCTTTATGTAAATCCACGCTAAATGCAGTTTACGTGCAAATGCATATGATGCGATGTAACTTGAAATGTGCAGCTCGCGGGAAATTCAGTTTTTAAAATAAAAAAAAAAAAAAAAAAAAAAAAACAAACAAAACAAAATGAAAAAGGGGCAAAGCTTGAAACAAAAATATACAGGAGAGAGGGTATTTTTGTTAAATTTACGTGAAATTTCAACGCTTTTGTGCTGCGGCGAGAAATGGGCCGGTGTAAGCTTGTATATAGATGGATGTCCAGGATAAAGTCGCGCACGTTTCGACAGTATACAGACATGTTATTGTTAATGGGTGGCATTTTGAGACTGAGTGTTTGAAAAGATGAGAAATGTTATGATAATCGTAAATACAAAGGTCATCTCCAATGAGCCGACCAATTTTTGATGCAATTGCAACTAAATAATTAGAGGGTACCGTTGTAACGCGCGCTATCAGGATAGTGTGCAAACGATAAAATTGCAAGATTAAAATGTTTAGATTTCATTAGCCTCGAAGATTGAATCCGTCAGATTAGATTAAACTTTAAGATGGAACACCGGTCACATTTAATTAGTTTCACATCTGAGTGCGAAACAATTTCATCAGTAGAAAGAAATTTAATTTCAGACACAAGATTTAACATCTCGTTCCTTTTTTACGGCAAAATTACATCTTAATCGTAAAGCAGCGTAACTTTTAATTCAATTGAAACGCCAAACTTTTGTTATTTCCATTCAAATTTCAGCATCAAATCTGAAATTACTTTTAATCAGGTCTTGACATTAAACATCACCTATGTATTGTGCATACTCAACGCGATTCAGCTTGACGTATAAAGCTGAAAAAATATATACAGAATCTTTGAATCATCATTAACACCTGTTACAAGTCTAAAGTAATATCAAAGTTGACTGCAACAAACAATAACCACCAATTACAATCAAAATAATCTGGATTGTCACAGAATTGTGATCGTTCTCGTCGTACTTGGCCATACTTATTAGTTTTACTATTTTTTTAATTTCACTACCTTTTTTCAAAACATAGGTAAAAGAATGTATTCTCATATTTGACAAAATAAATTAAATGCATGGTTTTCGGAAAAATATGTATACATTTTTCGAGTTAGTCGGCCATGTTTATTGACGTATTCAATTTGCTAAATTGAATTTTTAATTTGGCAATGAAAGCTTATTCAAAGTTTATTTTGTATGATGTTAAAAATTCATAATGAAAAGTTCAACGCATTTTGGAAACATTTGGTCTGGTTTTAAACGAATACTTATTTTTGCACTGAATCATAGAGCTAATTTGTCTCCGGTAACTATATAAAATGTCTATTTTCGCAATAGCACGAATCTTACATAAAGATAAATAGCGACTGCAAGAATGATTCAACCAAATTTGCATATTAGATTCGAAGTCTATTTTTTCTTGTGTGGAGAAATTTCTCAATTATCAGCCGAAGTTTTTCAAGATTCATTCATTAAATCTGGTTTAACCAAATTATATGAAACATGAAAAATTATATATTGAACTATTTTTGAATTTTTGAATATCACCTGCAGTCATGTATATGAAGACTACTTCTAATTATGTATTAATGTACCAGAATTTTTTTTTTCTGTCTCATTTTTAGTGCTATCCATTTGTTTGTTATAGACATATAATTATCAATCACAGTTTCAGACACCCAGTATACCTACAAATAGATGAGCTTCTTAATTTGTTCTTAAATTTTTTTAATCTTTTCTATGACAAATAGAGAATAATCAGAATATTTTTCCATGAAAATCTATCGAACGATAAAAATAATGGATGATGGAAGTTACATCGTCGATCTGTGTGTTGCCATAAATTGTGCGCGTGTCTAAAGTTTTAAGTAAATCGGATTAATACAGTTCGCATTCAATCTCGGACATGAGTTCAAAAACAGGAATTCGAGCAAAGTGCAGTTAATTTGGAAGCTTAAATTATAATGGGTAACTTGCAATACTTTTTAGCCAGTAAACGCAAAATCCGTTTTGAATCAGTTTGGATGCTTACTTTCAACACAAATAGAGAAAAACGGATCAAAATTTACTATGATCACTTTAAACCGCGGATCGTAACCTCAAATGAAAATTTTTCAGACAATTTTGACCAAATTTTATTATTATCCTTGTAATTTTGTATATGAAGTATCACTATTCGAATTTTGTTAAAATCATAGTAAATTTTACTTCTGTTCTTCTATCCATGTTTATCGCATGCAGAGTTTGTTTTAACTGCATATTAAATTTATTCCACTTTTTTTCCAAACTTGTTACTAAAATTTTTCGTGCAAAATTTTGTATCGAGAAACATATTTCTGGAAAAAAAGCCCATTAAAATCTTATTAAGAAAAATGTTATCTTTAGAATTTTTCAATGAATTTTGAATTATTGGCTGCAAACCGAAGAATATGGAAATTGTGATATTTGCATTTTATTTTGGCTGTGATGTTGAGCGTGTGAAAAACGAAATTATGAAAGCTGGTAACTAAAAATATTTACCAAGGATTTGTTTCATTTTTTTTTCTTTCAAGTAACTAAAAGCGTGCTCATGGCTTTTATCGAAGAACCACAGAGCGACTTGAATGTAAGCCATTGAAACAAAAGATTTACGGTTTATCTGAATATTGTCTCTGCAAAAGCAGTGAACTTTAAGAACCGACGGTGCTTCTGTTTTCATTTACAATTTTTTTTATCTCGTTGCCCGAAAATTCTGGCAACACAAGAAACGTCAAGTGTAAAAATAGAAGAGCACTGGCTCTCACCGCTTAGCTTTTTGCTTGGCGATGTTTCATATTTCGATGAACATCATTGTACTTCGTCTTTCGCGGTCGAGAACTGCTGTACAAAATTTTAAAAGTAATATCATGACCTAAATTTAACACAAAGTATTTTTCACGTCGCATCATGTCCACAAAGTAACAAAGACACATTTTACAGTAAACTATTTTTTTCCTGATTTTCTTTTTCATTCTGTACAAATAACTTAAATGACTGTTACACTAAGAGTATTGACCGTTTCATAACTAAATTAGAAATATATTTTTTTACCAACAAATAAACTTAAACAAAAGTCATCATATAACCTATGTTTCCACTGTATTTATATTTTTCTATGAAGTTTTTTTGTTATTAAAATAAAAGAATCCGTCATTTGTAATTATAATAACTGAAAAAAACAGTTGGAAGAGAAAAAAAAATGAAAAAAAAAAAAAAAGAAACCCAAATTATTAATGACCGGAACAATTATACATTCGTAAGGAAAAGAGGAAAGCAAATCAAGGTCACGTAATAAATGACGGAACAAACTCCCCATTGTGTGAAACAAAAACGAAAGAAAAGTTTCAGAGAGCAATTCTTTTTTGCAAAAATGTGATAATCGTAATTAACCTCTTTCGTACCAGCAATTAATTGTTCGAAATGAAAAGAGCTTTCACAGATTTCATACCCTTTGTTGCTATTACTATTATAATCACAAAAAGTCTTGAGTGCCGTGTCGGACGACTTTCGTACGCATAGAACGAAATTGTATTAAGTTTCAATTATCCTCCGAAAAATTGTACTTAACTTTTATCGAAAAACTTTGATATCGGATTTCAGAATCAGAATGTAAAAGACAGAAAGAAGAGAGAGAGAGAGAGAGAGAGAGAGAGAGAGAGAGAGAGAGAGAGACAGCGAGGGGGGTTGTCGTTGGGGGGGGGGGAATTGTTGAACAAATTAATGTGAGAAAAATTATGGGTTAGGAAAAGTGGAGCAAAATTTAAGCCTTGCAGTTGACGAATCAATAAAAACGTCTGACATTTGACGGCGTAAAGTGTAAATGAAGATCACGATGAAAAGTTCGTTGAAATCTCAAGTAGGTTCAATTACGACATAGCCGTACTCTTACGCTGTAACAGTTTAATTAAGAGCTTGAATTGAACAAAAGTGGGGTGAAAATGAGATGGCGGTCTCTGCGCGCAGCTCTTTCTTTCATTTGATGACTGCGATTAAGGAGTGCGATTTTGTCCAACACTCAGCGGTCGAATTGACTGGTACGAAAATGCCAATAGTGGCGTGCAAACAAGCCCCTGCGGGATGACGAACGCGTCATTTCAGTCAATCCGAGTTGAATGTCTTTGCTGCGTGCGTGACGTCATTACCGTTAGAAGTAAACGATCTTGTGAGAACGCATTTAACATCATCTAGAACGTGCGATCGATGCGGGGTCATTGTTTCAGGCTAACATTGTCCCGAGACCCAGTTTTAAACTAGACGAAATTTCAAATCTTTTTTTATAATCAATTTCGACTATTCCAAACGCTCTCTGCTGTAATATTTGACCTTTGACCTCGGCTGGGAGGTCAACCGAATGGCATACGATACATCTAACTAAAATTAGCGTTCTCTGAGAGCAGTGGAATAAATATTTGTTGAACCTAAATTATTTAAATTTCAACTCTTACTGGCAAATCATAATCAAACTTTTATCAATATTGATTGTTATTTCAAAATCAAGATCCAATGAATTTCATATAACGGATAGGATGACAAAATAACAAGACGAAATGATCTCCTCGCAGAATAATTTACTATCAGATTTTTGTTCTCTCATGGTGTATTCATGAATGTGATGATCATTGAATAAGTTGAATGTAAAAGATTACAGATGAATCTGTGCAACTTTTACTTTGTGGAAGGCATCAATTTTATTATCAAAATTATTTATTTTATGTTATCTTTATTACCGCGAGTGTCAATTAATTTTGAATTCAGGAGAGAAACAGTCAAAAGAGATTGTGGAACTAGTTGGAGATGTCTTTGAATGCCGTTATGGGAGAACATTAATACTCATGATGGAGCTTCAGCTTAGCTTGTCTCCGCAGATGCCCAATCGTATTGATTGTCCGCAGCGTGCTTTACCCGCATTAGCGAGAGATCTCGATAATATAGAGTTCGATGTTCCGGGCTTGCAGTTTGACGTTTATTTCAAAAATTCCTAATCTGAGCAAATCTCTTCGATACTGGATTCCTTATAAATGGCCAATTAAATTGAAATTCCACGATTTTTTCTTATCATTATATTTTACAGAATATAATGATATATTTTAATTTCTTATATTTTATCCAGACATTTTCTCTAAAACAAAACTTTCGAAAGATGAATAGCAGCAAAAGTGATTTTCGTTTTAACTGCGCTACTATTTTTATTTTAATAAAAAGTATTGACAATTGTGAATATATATAGACATATCCAAAATAGATATGTCTGTGATTGAAGATGATATATACATGTAATCAAAATAATTGTTAGACAAGATGAAAAATAAATTCAACGACAACATTTGTTCTTGAGTTTAAAGTCATCTGTAGATGACGGAGTCTCGGTCGATAATTTAAAATAAACAAAATTTTGAATGATATTAAATTTTTTGATCAACTTGGTACTGTGCTAATGAATTAGCAGCGAATGTTTGCGACAAGTCCCTTGAGTCAGGATTTGGTGATGATTTTCATGTTTGAAATTGGAACGGGAGTTTGCGCAAGGTCTCATGTTAGCTTATTGCTAGATATATTCAACAAAATTTGCTTCATTATTTGAACAGCTCAAAAGAAATGAGGTTCCACATACTTTTGCTCATGTGATAATATGCATGTTAATCTTTGATCTATTCGTTAAAATTTACTCAGTCTTTTTAATATTGAATAACTGCATCCAAACCAAAATATTTATTTAATTATAAAAATGAAAAATATGTTTGACTCAGGACAATTTTTTACACGGTAAAAAATTGATTCAATAAGAAAGAAATACATTCGAAATAGACTTAAATTATTAAGAAATTTACTATCTATACACGCCCTAAGTCCTAAGTTCTGTAAAATATAACAATTTAAATATTATAGAAAATGCATTCAACGATTTTTTCGAATTATATAATTCGTTGGATATATTATTTTTAATATTTTAATCGTTATATATTGCACAGGACCTTATCGATTTTTTCAACAAATTCGACCCTCATTTATCGCTTTAATTTTACACATTTTTAATATTGATTTCTCGATGAACTCTGTTGCAAATGTTCAAAACTCAATAATAATAAAATTCATACTAGAATATTATAATGTAATCTATCTATCTGTCTAATCTCTTGTTCGGTTTAAAAATTAAAAATGATACATCAAGTGTTTCTCACAAGTACTATTTTATACCAGTGGAAGTATATAAAGACCAAATTGCACGTTCATATTCAAGTGTTACGAACAGTGAAAGAATGCAATAATTGTTCAATGTATTTGTATGTAATTATGAACAATTTTAATATTTGTACCATAAAGGTGCAAATGAAAAATAATGTGGAAAGAGACATTTATTTCTATAAATATTTTTGTTAATAAACATATATATAATTTAACATACAAAATTGTTATGATGAGACAAAAATGTTTACACAAATTTGTACTATATTTTAAAACTATGTGTACTTCATTTTATTGTTTTAAATTGTTAAAATTCAGTCAGTGATGTTTACCTTTCATGAATGTAAACATATACCATAAAAAATTATAACAATTGTAAAAATAATGATTCAAATAACATCAGAACAAATATATTGTTTTACTTTATCTTCTTTTGTCCTGCTTTTTTCAACTTGAGAGTATTTTAATTGTTATATCAATTCGTTCTAATGTGATTGCGTTTTTGCGTAGAGATATAGTAATTTTATTTATTAAATCGGAAAATTCTGAATTCATTTTTCCCTGTGTATACAAATTAATACAGAATTCGAACAAGTGATGATTTTCTTTAAGTTGAGATATTTTTTTCAAAATTCAAATTTTTTTTTTTTTTTTTATTAAAACATTTTTTTGAAGAAAAGTGATGTCAAATTAATTTAACACAATGAAGCTTACGTAAACCGAAACAATATAAAACGAATTCCGTGAGTCAATTTCGAGCGATTAAATGTCAAACCGAAGACTCGAGTCGATACTGTGCTAAAAACAATGGAAAATCAATAGGTAGAATAGATAAAAATAGCAGCGACGAGTGAGATAAAAAACTAACAGATGTTTTATAGAATTTTCGTGCCCAGTGATTTGAATATCAGCTCCATAATATTACCGATGCCTAACAATGACTCGATAAAACGCCGAGAGTTAAAATACCCGTCAGCCAAATCAAATTTGACTTCTTGCAATCATCTTTCGCGTTGAATAAAACAATGTGATTTTTGTTTGTCTGGAATGAGATTTTGAACGGGAATCCGATATTTCTGCAATACACTTGAATAAAAACGATTAGCCTTGTCCTTTTTTACTTACATATTCTTGCAGTTGCGGTCACAATTTTGTTTCTGATTCGCATTTGATATTCATTCACAACTGATACAACAAACTTACTTCGCTAACATCTTTCAGTTGTTCAATTACAAATTCACGACTCTACTAACCCTAAGCCAAGCATTTGCTTACCGCAAGTTCGTCCCAAGTTTATGTTCCGGATACGTAAGAAAACGTGTCGCAAAGAGTTTTCGTGATATATAAGCGCGCTTATTGCGCGATATCGATCAGCATCCCAAGTTTGCGCATCGGATAATTAAATAGCAGCGCTAAGTGGATTGTCAGGTGACGTCGGTGTTACCAGAAAACGAGCTGTCGTTGAAAGTGTTTTGTCTGTCGAACAATAAGTTTTCATGCAATATCGTGTGTAATCGTTCGCGTGACAGATTGCCGAACGTCAAAAGCTATGTCGCATGACATGACACGTTGAATAAACATACCATCGGAACTAAAAAAAACGATGTCGTTTAATCATAACATGTAATATTAATTGAAAAATGTATGCAACGCGCAAAACAAAACGTGAACTGGCGTGATAAATATGACCTGCATCGTTTATTTTAACGACTCTGTTTGCTTATAAGATAAAGACGAAACTGTTCAAGTCTCTGGACGAGCTAATCAGTTTATCACGGCAGATTTGAATATTTGTAAATATTTTAGAATATTTAATACAATGTTAGCAAAATAATAAATTAAAATGTTTCATTTATTTGATCTCTTATTTCATCACAAATGGAAAATAAATAATAATTCTATAGTTTACCCAAGTATAAAACCGATGAAGTTGTAATGCGATTGTTCTGATAAAGTGAAATTGACATATGAATGATGTTTGCCGTATATATATATATATATATATATCGCGATCGCTTGACAACAACAACAATATTTGCAAATGTAACGTTTTCACGTTACATTTTACGTTAAAATTTTTCCGTTCGGATCCTCTACGGCTGGAACAACAACAGCGCTGTCTAAATAGAGGAGAAGATTGCAACCGCTAATCAATAACGATATTTAGCTCAAGTAACAGATTTACTGCAAATAATTTTCAGAAATTGATTTTCACTGTTTGTAGGTGAATATTAATTGTGTTTAAGAATTTTTGTTCGTTTAAAAATTAATTTAAAATTGCATTTTAATTTCAATAATTAAATATTTAATTTTGATAGCTGAATATTTGATAGCTTAATAGCTGAATATTCAGCTATTTTTGTACTTTAAAATAATTTGCAACTGAAAGAACTTTCAATTAAAACGTTGTTGAATATTATTTTTATCAAAAAATGAACACTATCTCAAGGGACCAGACTTGAGTTTTTTCCCTTGGGTTAGTGTAGAAAATATTCCAGTGTAAAGTAGAAATAATATATATAATATATATTTTTTAAAATAATTTTTCATGAAAACAGAATAAATGATTGAAATTTGAAAATGATATTTAATGTAATGACATTTTTCTTAACTACCAATATTTTTACAAATTATATTCAGTTTCATGTTTTTAATCTAAGTGTCATACAATGTTAGCTGTCCAAGAGTACAAGCCTCTCCTTTACACATCATGGATGCTGAGGCGACATCTATCCGGAAACCAATATTGACAATTCGATCGTTAAACTTGTCACGTATCGCGATCTCTTCAGATGAAAAAACCGTTCTCAATTCGGCCTTCAAATTTAGCCTCGAAATTCGAAGAGTTTTTGACAGAGTTGCAAGAACCAATAAGTTATAGTCAGGATTTTCAAACGAACAATTTTTCCTATACGAAATAATAGTTGTATATCTCTGTTCAAGTGTCACTGAGAAAGGAAATTTTCACATTTTTACGTTTGATTGATATATATATATATATTTCGCGATTAAAATTCATATCAAATAGCATAACCTATTTTGGTATGAATTTTGATTAGTTTCATTTTTCACATATGATATATTTGTATTCTGTCAGGTTTAAATAAAAACCGTTCTTTTGTTTTGTTCCTTTTTTTTGTGAATTTGTTATTTTTTAAATAATATATTTTCGTGGTAGTAGAAATGGTCCATAATTTGGTTAAAAAGACTGCGAAAGACGTTTTGTGATTTAAAAGCGAGATATGTGATGCGAGTGTAAAAGTGGGTACGCGGGGTCAGACGTAAGTTAATATTGACATATTTGTTTGAAGGCACGCAGCCGTCGTTACATTGGATCGCTTGATCGGAACGCGGTGTTTAGTGAATACCTCACCGCATCGTATTTGCAGCGCTGTTTGAAGAAGAGTCCGGTTGTTAGTGGTTTAATTCGCGCATGATGTATGATTAGCTGTCGCATTTCACAGCAGACACAATGCCCGTTCGATATGCTAGCCCGAGGGAATATATTCGCTCGTGCGCAACCATCACTTCGTGGTCACCGCTTTGTCCGCACGTAGCACGCAAAGCGCCGTGAAAATTGTGCGCCAGCAAGGGCTCAACTTCACGTGTACGCCATTGCCGTCTGTGAACGCATCCGTCCAAACCAGCGCTTTCCTTTCACTGGATACACTCGATCTAAGCAACACCCGGTGGTTGCATTTTAACCCTCAAACTGACGCCGCGCTTAAATGACAAAACTTCCCAAACACGCTGCTCGGCCAAAATCACTTTTCGCAAAAAAAACGTCACATCACAACAGCTCGCAAGTTTCCCTCATGCACTTGAATTTCACTTCGATGATTTATCAAATACCCATCACAAAACGAAATAATTAAATTCATTTTGGTATTTAGGTTTAATCGAATCAATTGTCAGAGTAAATCAATACAGAAGGTTATATTTCTTTTTATCCAACTCAACATGTTGACGTTATGATGTATCAATTAATCCTGGTATAGAATTTTTGATATTCTATTGTGAAAAATTAATCGTTTGAAAAATTGTTTCACCTTTTCTAAAGTAATATTCTTATTTGTAGGTGGATATATAAAATCGATTTAACTGACATTACGTAAACATATCGAGCTGCGGATGCGTTGGTAAATGCAGTAATAAGTGCGCACTGATTATTTAATTGAAATCTCGTAATGTCTTTTTTGCATGCCCTGGAAATTCGCGGGATCATTATTTTTATTTCAATCGAGCAAACTTTTTTTCCAGGAATTTGCAGCAATCACAAAGCATGTGCCCGATTGTGAGGTCACGTTTGTAATAAATACACATTGCTCAGGTTTCCTTTATTTTCTACTCTACAATACGCGTGATTAATTATACATCATTTTTTTTCACTGCGGAGAGTAAAAAAGTTCATTTATATTAGCGCAGCGATAAATGATCGGCCAGCATGCGTTTAATGCATTTTCAACGTATTACATTGTCAACGATGCTGGAACAAAGTTAACAAAAAAATAAAAAAGAGCAAATTATTCATCATCCACTTGTGAATTACAAGAACTAAAAGTTCAAAATTGACATTTGAAGATTCAAGTATGTAATAGGTAGCTCACGTGTCGTGGGATTAATAAAAACACACAAAAGAGATGTAATAATTAGCAATTGAAAATTTTCTTTGATATTTGTACGCAGAGATATAACAAGCACGGTGGTGCGAGCTGTGAAGATTAAAAGTTACAAAGGAACGGATCGGATTGTGAGCGTCGAGTGAAACCGTCGGAAAGTAATGATGGACACTCGTAGATAATGAGACTGAACAAGATATTGTGCAAGCTAGTAGTGAGTCCTTCGAACAGTCAGACACTGATACATCGTGAGTGCAACAATTGAGAGTAGCGCAATTAAAATATCTATAAGTGCATCTTTTAATCAATATTGGGACACTCCCCAAGTGTCATTTTCCATTTCATAATTGATCAGTTATAATTTCTCATCGAATTCAATGATATAATCATCATTAACACATTTCTCTGCAAATGCCTCTTAAAATTCTCTTTAACATTATCCGACTTATTTTTTTCAATTATAGTTGAAATAATCATTCGATTTTATATTGATTCGAATCAAAAGGCGTTTTTTAAAAAAAATTCAGTGTAAAATATAAATTGTGTAAAGAAGGTGGAACGAGCATTCGAAGATGTTAATGAATAAGTAATCGTTGAGATCGATACGACGTAAGAAATCTATCAAGCATCTCAAAACGAGCTCGAGCTGACTTGCAGTTGGAAATAAACTAGAATGTAATAAAACAAGGAAAGCAGACATGCTAATTTACAAGACGTCGTGTCCGAAGTTTTTCATTGGCTCGTAATTTAGGGTCGCCTTGGAAACTAGTTATCGCCGGACTATTCGTGAACACTTGTCTCGCGTGCTTGGAGAGACTGACGTTGCTGGCTGCGCATTAACAACTGTGAGCAGACAAATCTCCCAATTATGATTTCACTGCGACAGTTACGCTGGAATAATAATACACCCTTCTGAAATGCCCCAGATAGCTTGAGGGAATCTATAACGAAGGGATAGCTTGCAATAGTTTCTTTTTTTGCTTTAAAGAAATAGGAATGAATGTAAAAAAATAATACATGGACAAGATATTGTCGTTGCAGGTATTATTTCAGGCTCATTAAAGACCTTCAAGATTTGGAAGCTGTACCTCCAGATTGAGTGTGAATCAAGATCGAGCTTAAAGGTTAAATTAAAAATGTCGGAGAATGATAGCCGACCCTGATCGATAGATTGAGGCCAAATTATTATCTGTGAATGGCTTAGTTGTTAATATTACGTCATTTTCTAATCACTTTTAACAATTTTATGCTGTAAAGTGTCAATTTTACAAACTCTGTAATTGAAAATCTGAGATGTCATCGTCTCTACAAAATAGATTACTTTCTTTTATAAACCCCTCTTTATTCGCGAAATGAAGCAATATGGAAACAGAATTTAATTGTTACTTTGCTATGTACACATGGAAAATGTTTTTCAAAAAGTTATATTTTAGAGTACGGGTTCTGAAAATGAAGTTTGTTTTTTTTTTTTTTTTTCATTTGTTATATTTTTTTGAAAGGCAGTATAAATATTTGCGTTAATTTTGAGAGAGAAAAAAACATTGTTGTTTGACATCGTGGATAAACGCCATGAGTCGGTGAATTTGACCTTTCGCGAAAAATCAACACAGAAAAGCACTCCGAGAAAAAAACAAACAAACAAAGTTAAACAATGATTGAGTTGGAACTCAATCACTAAACTTTTGAGGAGAAAGTGCGATGAACCATCGGCGGATATAACCTCGTGTAAAAAGAGTACTAACAGATGATTACGGAGATAGTGGGCACGTAGAAAACGTTTTTCTCGCCGCCACGTCGCGGCGAGTGCGGATGAATAATGACGACCCGAGTGAAGAGCAAGCGTTGCGAACGTAAAATTGAAGGAAATCCGTGAAGCTCAATTTCGGCTGGAACAGGAGACAAAAGAAAATGAAGATCAACCAGCTTAAAACTCAGCGAAGAAACATGACTAAACTTTTGAATGGAAAAGTTGATTTCCCGATCGAGGCTTTTTTTCAGCATTCATGCAAGTTTGTGAAAATTGCATTTTCAAAGTTTGAGTTGCAGTCATTAAGGGATTATGGGAATTTGAATTGGGCGAAATACCTGGTATTCAAACTCCTTTTGAGTTGAGCTTGAAAAGACGCTTCAACATCTGCCGTTAAAATTCGTTCTTTGGCAATCACTTTATTAACCAATCTTTATTTACAATCGAGGGTCCCAATCCGATCAGAAACTAAAATCTAAATTATCGAGATGGCGATTTCGTGTACAAAAACTTCTTCCTCATCCATCTCAATTATCTGATGAATATAACGGAGGAATTGCTCACACAATTTCTTAAACGAAAACAACTTTGGTCCAAGTTTCAAACTCGAAATCAACGTCGGTGGGTGTTTTTTTTTTTGTTCTGCAAATGAAGGCGCGTGTCAGAGATAGAAAGAGAGAGAGAAAGAGAAAGAGAGATAGCGAAACAGAAGGAAATGCAATGGGGGGAAAGGGAAACGTGGCCATTCCATTGCAAGAGTTTTGATCGCTTTTCGTTGCCTCCGACACGTTCGTTAAATAAAGATGTCATGATAATAGCACTTTTTCTTCGTGGCAATCTTAATAAAGCATCGTGTTTCCGTAAAAGCAATAATTCCGTCTCCGGTGTATTTACCATAAACGCTTTTGAAGGCGCGTCCGGAGACTGGAGACGCGCAACCTGGAGAGATAAATCTAAAGGTTAAGATGATAAAGACTGTGAAACTGGGGCGAAGGGGTGGTTGAGTTTGCCGCTGCTTATACGCATCCGGGCCGGCGTTGTCGAGCTTAGATCGCAGTAGATAAGGAACCCGGTGTTATTGTTTGAAAAGCTTGAGCACTCTTATTAGTTGGCGTTATCGGCACCAATTATTGCCTTTCGGCTCGAGATTTCATCTGCCTATTGTTTTCACCGAATCGTTTGCATTAACGATAGCGTTTTGATTCCCGCATCCCATCCGATAACGTGATTTTCGTTCCCCATTTGAACGTTTAAGTATGTAAACCTATCGTCGCGGATAAATCGCGCTCACAAAGAGTCTTCCAATTATGACTTTTAGCAAGAAACAGATAGGCAAATGAGCCATCCGACGCGAACGCCTGTTTAGATTGCAGTTAGGATAAAAAGCGTACGCAAAGATTACAGGGACATCAGCTATTCTATATTGCCTATTTAATTATCCAATCTTGCACCGAATATTTATAACTAGATAATCCGCCTGGAAAGTTAACGCATCATGCCGGTTTCTCTGTTCCCTTGAGAATGCAACTTTTTTTTGTGTTCAAATTAATGAAAATACATGTTCAATTTAAACTGAAATAAAAATATAGATTAACAGTTATAAATTGATAGCCGACTATAAATTATATTTAATAATTAAGATTTGATCGATAAATATTTGTTATAAAATAAAATCTCTTTGATTTGACGTTCCTGTTATCCGTGGACACGATTCGCGGCGCATTGACATTTTTTTGACTCATGACTGATTTAGTATAGCAATAGTTGATATCATTTTGGCTCAACAAATATTTGTAATTATTTCGAGTCGACACATTTTCTGATTAATCGAGAGAAATTCATATGTAACAAACATTTATTCTAACCGGTATAGTTCGTTTTTTGGTCAATTCTAGTCGAACTCATTTATGCCAAGTTAGCAATTTAGTAACATTAAACATGAATTATAGTTCAACAAACTACGTTTATTGTTAGACAAAACCAAAATGATCAGTAAGGTAAATGAATTTGATTTAAGCAAGGAACAGTTTCGTAGCATTTGATGGCAGTTTTGGTTTAATTAATGTCTGCTAAAATTAACGAATAAATTGAGTTTTGTAAGTTATTCAATTGGAAAGAAATATTGTTACTTTTAAACTGGTTTTAATGATATCATATGAGTCTGAGTATCAAATCTGTCACGAATTTTAACAAGTTTTTCAAAAATTATCATCAAGTTATTATTACATTATTTTTTAGTCAGTTTGACTTTAAATTTTGAGTTGACTAAAAAACAAACTATAAATTATATTCAAATTAAATATAGATACGATAACTGGAATTTCAGTAATTATTACCAGATTATACAAACGAAACAACTAAAAAAAATAGTTCAATCAAAAAATTTTTCTCAGTGTTCAAATTAACATTACATGATAATTAGAACATTAACGGTGAAATATCTCCAATAATACACCTAATTAAGACGCGTCAATATTATGTAACCTCAATTATTACTGTCATATAACGTAAAAGAACACACAATTTCGATTAGTCCGAAAAATTAATTAATTTAACTTATCAATTATTTGGGACAATTCATACTTGCAGCGGGTATGATATCACACATCAGAATCTATGCTTAAAATATATGTATACCTGATACATACCTTACGTTGCAACTTATGAATTTTATAAGAAATATATGTAATACGATAAGAAGCTATAAGGTTATTTTCAATTCAAAAGATTGAATATATTCAAAAGATTGTATGTCACCTATATTATATGCATAATACGAGTTAATTAGTCAACATTAAACCTGACACACAATCTATTCATTAAATCTAACATTCAGCCTCGAGTTTCACTTCATAGGATATATTGTAACATGATTCAAAATCTGAAACTGTACTAGGACAAGAACTCTATGTATATAGATCATATAAATTTCAATTCCGTAAGTGAATAATTAATATTCCATTGCCAATTTCAACAAAAAAAATGAAATAAAAAATGAATTTATTACTAAGCAAAATTGCAAAAAAAAATAATTAAAAATAAATAGAATGCACAAAAATCCGTTCTAGGCAAACTATGTTTCAATTGTTTTACATCGATTAGAAATAACAAGCATGAAGAATTTTGAACATGAAAGAAATGTGCAAATAGAAGATTTCATGCGATTATTCGGGGAGACACACAATGTGAATAATGCAAAGATCTATTATCTTTTATAGCCAATTCAATAATTGTGAAAAAATGTATTATTCATGCGACGACATAGTAGATTGGTCCGAATCAATTTATTATTTTAGAATTTGTCACTTTTCCACTTGATGCAAACATCTCTCAATATTTCAGCAAATTTTGCACGTCACATTCTCCACTTCGTTATTCATGCAAATCTACAGAATGTACGATGAGAAAATTGCGTTGTTCAGTGAATTCTCTTCGCAAGACAAGTGTTTGTCATAGTTTTTTTCAACAATTCCCTGCCACAATTGCATTTTGTATAACGTTGATACGTAACATTGCAAGTAATAATGGTTTAGTAAAAACGTGAGTTAAGTGACTTTTTAACATTTCAAAATATTCATATGTAACTGCCAAAAGTTTATTCTAAAATATTATTTTTCAAGAAAGATGTAATGAGAAACATAAGAAAAATTAATAGCACCGCAATATAATGTTCTTCATTTATTTTACCCTTAGCTCTTGTAACGGTAAAAAAATCATCCCTCCTGTGGAAATTGAACAAAAATATCACGCGAAACGACGTCGTAGTTCGTGATTTGGCACGGCATTAAATGATTGAATTTAGACATTCACTTTTTTGGGCGTTGAAAATACTCGGAATCAGCTTCACCGAGAATCGAACCTATTATGGCGCAAAATGAACGAGGAAAGTTCCCGTCAATGGGTTATAAATTTCAGGGAAAACTCGCAACTAATGCGCACAAACCTATTGGCAAAAATGAAAACGTGGTGTAGATTGTGCGAAATTTCTTTATTAAATTTCACGACGCCGGATCAATTTATTGGATAAAAATGTTACCAATTCGACCAAATTAATATGATTGCACTCAGCTTCACTATTTTTTATTTATTTTTTATTCTTTTTGCAATGAAAAAAAAAAAAAATTCCTATGAAACTGTCGAATGCCTTAAAATCTTAAAATCTCGTCAAAATGGGTCATCAGATAATATGTACACGTACGCCAAAGTCCGCAAGATTAAATTAGAATGTGTAAGACCTACAACATTCGTTTGGTCATCGAAGTTACAAATTTATTAGTTCATTTATCGGCAAAGTTTTCTTGGTAGTCTAGCGGTGAGGAGCGACTGGCTGTTTTTTCCTCCCTTTTCCCGTTACGTTCAAGGGTAAAATTGTTTCTCGACTTAATGAAGTGACGTAGTACGAAAGAGTTTCGTTGCACTTTGAAAAGCCAGTCAGCCGTGGATAGTCAGCAGTTTTACGCGAATGACTTCGCCGTCATCGAGAGGAAGTCGTTTGACACTGTTGATAGTTTTGTATAATCTAATTATCTCGTTCTAGCCACGATTGACGGTCTACCCGCTGAAAAACATTTTATTACCGTTGACGGATGCCCCGACGATAAATCGAGGGGTAAATTTTATTTACTTTTAGAGAATCGATCGAGGTTCAAGTCGAGAATTTAACCCTCCTCCATTCTCGTTTTATACGGTCTATATATAATGCACAAGGTCTGACTCACGTTAATCGCATGTATTATCTTTGTATTGACAGTTATTTCTTATACATTTTATTTCGTCGGAATTACGTAAACTTGAATTAGAAATTGTTGGCATAAAACTAAGACATTTAATAGAAAATATATAATAACAAGAGAAATTGAATCGAATCCACACAGAAGCTGTATTGATTCAAATTCAATATTTTCTTGAATTGGCACATCGATGGAGTTGATTATTCAAATCCACGGAATGTTTTGGTAGAAATAACAATGCCATATTGGAATAGGTGAACTCTTTATTGAAATTCAGAATGAAAATCAAAATTCACCGTTGCCTCAGAATACATTACCGCCTTTATTAATTAAATCGTTTATCATTGTGGACGTAATGAATTTTGTTTCAGTTCATTTTAAATTTGTTCAGTTATACTCTTTAATACTATAGTCTCTTGACCTCACAAATGAAGCTGGACTGAAACTAAATGTTTTGGTCAAGCTAGGGACGTTCGACTAAATCCGCATCGAGCCTGCGTCAATTTGTTTTCATGCGAGAATAAATATGCGCAAAAATGAATAACGAGGGCGTCCGTCGACTACATCCTTCTGATATTTCACCACGCAAATTGAACGTTGAACAAAAATTTCCCGTAAGAGCATCAGCAGATGAATAAATTAAAGATCATGTTTATAAACATCAGTTTTGCATTGCTGAGATTATATAATTGTTTATGGCGTTTTAAAAAAAAGGTTTATTAAAATAATAAGCCCCGTGGTATGCACTGGTTCAACTATTTCGCTTGTTTCTACAAGTTCCAAAAGCATTTCGTTTAATTTAAAAATAATTTAATTTATGCTTGTTATCTCAATATATGATTTAGATTCAAAGAAACCCACATGAGTTGGGAAAAATAAATATTGACTCCGAAGTTATATTACACGTTTCGATTTGAGGTGACGTTAACACCGACATTTTGAAGAGCGCTTACAAAGACGAAAATTACTATCGCAGATCGTTTGAGTTTTCATACAGACTACCAATTTTCGATACCATAATTTTTCGCGAGAATATAAAACACATCAATGAAAAAGCGGGAGCAACGACTGGGTGTCTTCATTAAAGCAACTGACATTGTAATCAATTGATCAACGATGAGCGTGCGTTCAATGTTTTGGAATTAATGTATACCAGATTCTATCGGAAATATTCATTTGAGCTTTGCATCGGCGTCTTTCCAACAGTGACAGCCGTCCGTCAAATCAAATATTCGAATCAAAGGTGCGCGCAAAAGCGCTCCGAAATACGTTGCCATCAAAGCCCCCTACTCTCTTTGCGATTCAGCACAATTATAAATTCTCTTTGTTCCATCGACTAATTTCGTACAACGATAGTGTTGCGGTAGGTTATGCACATGAATCGTGCAAAATAGTACGACGTTACATTCGTATGAAATTGTATGCAATTTTCTTCATAGAAAAAGGTTTTGAACACAATTTTCGAGTTCGAAACGAAGACTCCTCTCGACTGTTTTTAAACATTTTTCAACAAATTACTACAAGTCACACTGATAAAAACTGTTTATTTATTTGTTTTCTTTTGCTCACAGAACAACAACAAACATTATGAAATCTCTGATCGGATTTTGTAAATGATCATCTGATAATAATCGGATTTTCATCAAATAATCCAATTTCTCGAGTCGAAATATTTTGCAATTCGTGATACGTTTGATCATATTCAGTAGGTGATGTGGTTCCGGCGGAACTCGCGTACTAAAACTTAATCAGCAAGTGGTGTTATCACTCTCGGACGGAAATTGCTCTTGTTAATTCAGAACATGATGGTGAACGATACCGAGACAGGGTGAATATCCATCCGTTGATAGTATATGTGTGTGTGTGTGTGCGTGGTAGCAAAAACGGTTGACGAGTCTGGTCTGACTATTGACGGAGTAGATCCCTGCCAAAGTCTTACCTTGGTGTTGATTTGTGACGAAGCATGAACATGTCGCTCGCGCGAATACGATCCTCGGGCTGTGAGTTTGATCGGTCGGTCGAATTCACGTGTATCCTGGCCATAGCGAGCAACCTGGCATTTTGGCCAGATGAACTAGTTCGTTCCAGCACTGGTCTAACCGAAAAGAGATAGATCTAACTGGAGCGTGGTGAACCACTATTATCTGAATGCCATAATCCCACTTTGAGAATAGACGTCAGCCCGTCGTAGCACCTAACACGTAAAAAAGTGGTAGCATGGACAAGAGCACTCGCGCACGGCAATAGCTATCCAGCGCCGTGGTGGCGTTATCACTGGTGCACATTCACACACGCGGACCAAGTTGAGCATAAACGTCGAGTTCACCGCTGCTCATCGAGGGGTCAGCGATGTAACCTTTCGGCTGACCTTGCGTGATAATTGCAACTTAATAACGTCGGACGTGCGGCGGATGACGTGTCCCTGAACACGGCTCGTTCGGAACTGGCTCGCGATCCTTGGTGCCCCCTTCACGGACCCCCACCAGTGCGCTTCGATTTACGATCCCCCCTACCGGCTCGAGTGGTCCACCACGCGCCCCTAGCCCCTTCTCTCTGCCACGGCACGCACTAGGCGCTAAGCCGAGTACGCTATCTTCCACGAGAGACACACGCTAGTCCGTCGGTGGGGATAAGGGTCGCGTGGCGAGCGCGCGCGCATGCGCGCACCCACCGCTCACTCTGCGCACACTGTCTCTCTCACACACGCGCAATTGAGCACGAACAGCAAGCATGTAACGTTCGTTCCTCTTCGCTCTCCCCCTCCTGCTCTTTGCACTCTTTGACCCCTGATCTCGCGCACTTCTCTTTTCTGCTTTTGCTTTGTTTTAGTCAAGATGCGTTTTACGTCGGCTTTTTTTAGCCCCACTGAACACGCATCATTATTCAGCGTTTAAGGATAACTTGTACTATCACTGCCCATTAAAAATACGGTCAACATCAAACAGCAACAATTTAAGTAAATGTGTCTGTAAACAAGAATAATTGTAAAAATTCAATCACACCGTCTTTCAGAAATTAATTTCGATCAAACATTTTTTTTCCCACGTAACTTGTCTAGACAATTCATTACAACATTCAATTTTTTGATATGGTTAATGCATTTTGACACATGGTTTGTGATATACATTTTTATAGTTTTTTTTCTACCTTTAACGATACTCTGTTCTGCAAAAGCACTTCGTTTTCATCGCGACCATATATTAGACGCAAAATTTCACTTTCATTTATCAGTTTCATCAAACGTCAGATGGTCACTTGATGTTTATAAACTACGTCCACTGGGTCACGAACGCGAAACATAATTAGCAATGAGGATAGAGATGAGTCCAGGATTGCAACGACTGGAAAACCTTACCAGCCTTCATTTGCATATAGCTTTATCATCTGCGCTAAAGTACCTGTATTACAGCAAGAGTTTATCTACTTGTTACCATAAAACGACTCGGATTATGACGTAAATAGTTATCACATCAAAAGGATTGTTTCCGTAAATCCTGTTTACAATGTAAGTATATTTTAAGCAATAATTAAACGTACAAGCAACTATGTAAAAAATTTATCTTTTGATTTCGAGAGGGTACCGAATCTATAATTTTCGAATGCTTTTCAAATGTTGCGTCCCTCTGTTGGAACAAAATAATATGCAACGTGAAATCGAAAGAAGCGATTACTCGTCGATGTTATCCTAATAGCAAGCAAGAAACACAAATTTACTCATAAAATTTAAGAAAAATACGGGTTTCTCATTCTCCAAGAGAGCAAAACACAATTTTACTTCCAAGACAGTGTTTTACTCCCTCTCGTCTAGGAGTCAATTTCTATTTACTTTCTATTTTATCATTGGTTTTTTCATCATTTTTAGCTTGGAAAATTCCTCAGAGAGATTTCTTGTTGTGAATCAACATATTCATTTGTTGGTTCACATATTATGTTTGCTGAAATCGTCTCATCTTGTAACTGGAAACTAATAAAATTTTGTCAGTACTGTAAACTGTATAATGTAAGCACAAATGAGTAAATAAATCTAAAACTGGAAATCCAAACTTGTATATAAGACCACGGTCTTGATAATTTGTTCAACTAGTTAAGTAAAATTATAATCAGGCGTCTTCTACGAACCGATTGAGCCCTATGAAGGCATTTTAAATCGAAAATGATGTTTTTCTTGAACTTAATTTGTTTGAATAATAATATATTGTAATAAATTATTTTCAACTTTTTAACACAACAAATTAATCGATTTGTTTTGGTAGTCAGTGTATTTTACAGGTTGAAAAATATCGAAACCATCATTTAATGTTAATTTTCAAAGTTATGTGTTCATTTGAAAGGCATAAAATAGCTCTGGGTTTGTCAGACTTATTTAGCTAATTGTATTATATTTCGGTAATCGGTTGGTTAAAGGTATAAATATACGAAACGAAAATATTTATACCATGAGTCTGTTCGGAATCCAAAAATATTTTAGTGATCAGAAGGCTGTTGTAACTAATTTTAATTATAAAAGCGATGTTTTATACAAAAGTAAAACATTTTTACTTTTTTAATTTTAACATTTTTTCACAAACTTTTTTTTTATCAAAAAGACGTTCACTCTCGTTTTGTTTGAATCATTATGTGAATTATGGACATTGTTTGTAAAAATTAATTGTGTTTTATTTAGATCGATTAAGGATTAAAAAACTTTTTGCAAATAATTAAAAATAAATTAAATGTTAAATATTCAAATAGTATATTTTGCATTTAGGGGTACAAGTTAGTATCAAATTTAGTTCTCGTAAAAGGGGAAGAAAGAGATAGTTTTGTAAGAGTGGGTAGATATAAAAAAGAGAGACAGAAGTCAATATTCATCCCCGTCGAAAGTATCTTCGACAGGGACGAATTTCTCAAAATGTATCAGAATTTATTCATTTCCAAAACACATTTTTAAAATGCACTATCGTTCCTCCTTTCGGGGACAAAAGTTGACACTTTCGGATTAGGTGTTGTGGAAAAGTAATTAAATCCTGCTCCAACAAATTCTAATCTAGTTTGATGCGTTAATAAATTTACACTCGCTGATGAACTAGATTTACGTACGTGGTAACAGTTTCGTGAATGACGTGATTTGAATCTAAATAATTTCAGTCAAAGCTTGTTACACATTATCGATTTCAAAATTACAATCCATTTTTACGAACTGCAATTGATCGATATACCACAGCCATTATAAACTAACTCAAACCTGTTTACTAGCGAAGAAAAATTCAGGAGGCGGAAGTTGTGAGAAACTGGTAATTTATTTTCATTTAGAAGTTCAAAGGTAAAACAAACAAAATAAAACTAAATTACCTCGTGGTTTTCAAGTCTCATCAGTGGATAATTTTCGCAAATGTGGGAATCAATGTTGCAATTACGATCATTTTTATCCATAAACTAAATTGCAATATTAAATGTTATACATCATTTTGGACCAATTTCAGAATGCAACATCGTTCAAACTATGTATTGACATGTAATAATTATTATTCGTCCAGACAAATGAAATTATTAGGATAGAAACTATCACGCAACACCAGATCATTGTCTGTTAAACGTGTTCGTCAACGAGTACATCCCTTATAATTTTAATAATAACATTTCTATTTTCATTGTATAAGAAATTAATATAAACATACATATTTTGAACATTTTCCAATGGTCTTCAAAATTAAATGCAACAGTATGATTTATCGTTCCTTTCATATATCGTATCTATTGAAAGTGTAACAAAAATAACAAATTGAAATATATATATTCAATAGGTTTAATTTAGCGTAGTTTAATTTCAAGAAGTGTAATGAAATTGTTTATTATAAAATAACTTGTTTTCTCTTGACTTCGTTTTATATGCACATAATATCAAGCAGGTTGCTCGCATTAGATTGTAATAGAGAAATCATATTATAGAGACGTGATTAAATTACCAGCGCAAATAGTGGTCACTTCACTCTTGACTCTGTTTCAAATATATTATGCTAGTGTATTGATTGACGGTGCATAATATTATAGAATAATAAGCAATTTATTGTCGAGAGTTGCAACGTAAAACACTGCTGATAATAGAGTCGCGTCATGGAAAAATAGCGACCCAGAAAGTTGCCCGGATATTGCATTAGGTTTATACATAGTGTTTTATTAAAAATCAGAATCATGTTACTGTGAGCATATTGAATTTTTCAAATAATTATTGTTTCAACTTATAATACTTTTAATAAAACAGTTGACATTAATTTTATTTAATGACCTAAAATTTTCGTCGTGCGAAAATAGATTTCAAATCTATCAAATCATAACAAATTGATTAGATCATAAAGTTATATGAGCAAATCCTAAATTAATGGCCAGTTGGCTGGCTAAAAAAGCGGAAATTTTCGAATCACCTTTTTTCAAAGCACAACTCTGAAAAAAAATCACACATTTTCCTGAAACCTTCAGGAATAAGAAAATATATATATGCTATTAATTCTCAGTGTGTGACAAATGTAAAAAAATTTCTACTTTCAGTAATTTTTTGATTACCGTTCAGAAACAATTGGTCATAAAGTTGTGTATAGTGTTTTGGTTATCGTGTATAATTATCGACAACGAAGTTGTATGAAAAGTGAACAAAATTATGTTTTAAGTGCCAAACAAAATTTTTTATCTCTAACATTTTAATTTTGTATGTTAGAGTCGCGAATATTTTATCCCCTAAATTTGTAGCAACTGAAAATTTTAGCTGTAAATTCTAACAAATTTGAAGAAATTTGTTTGAAATTTCTGTAGAAATTTATGAAAAAATGAAAAACACCATTTATATATGGCATATCATATTAAATAATAAAAAAACGTTAACAATTTAAAATACAAAAGCGGTGCGAATGAAATTACATTACCGATAAATTTTATAATCTTTGCAGCACACTTTTTAATGATGAGAATAATTTGACATTAATTGTGTTGAGACACTGCGAGGATATACACTGATACGATTATGCATTATAATGAATAATAACAAAAACTTAAAACACTTTACTTATGTTTGCATATAAATTAAGAGCCAAAATGTTTAGGCGTCGCAAAATTTAGCGGCTAAAATATTTGTTATCTTACCACGAACGTACAAATATTTAAAATATCGACGTAAAAAAATTTGGTTCTGAAAATTTTTGGCACCAAAGATCTGGCTCCCAATTTTTTCAGAATGATTAAATACAAAAGACGCTAGTGAAATGTATGATGTCTATAAATTTTCGATCTATTAACCATACAGAGTGTCCCATTTTAAATTACTTCTTTGAATATATCAGAACCATATTAGAGGTGGTAATTTAAAATGGGACACCCTGTGTATTGATAATAAATTATCTGCGCATATGCGCAATGACTTAGAAGAATAGAGCTGGAAATTCCAATTATTAGCACAAAACAACTAGAACAGGAATTCACTTGGGATTAGTTAAATATTGATTATTTTCGCATGAATAATGCATTATGATTGCGTACAAGAACACGAGTACTGCGCCAACAATGAAAAAATTTCACTATTAGCAATGGCATTGATTTTTTTAGCGCTTGAAATACCGCGGCGTCAAATTCGTTAATTTGTCCGGTCACGATGCGAACTAGATTCAGTGGTTATGAAAGCATATCGTGGTTTTACAATCAAGGAGCACACACATGACAATTTTCAAGTCGTAAATGAGACATCGAAATGATCGTTTTGTAATCATAACGAAATAAATTAACTTCCTGTGAAAATTTCATCCAACGAATGGGTTTTTTCAGGTGATTTGCAATTTTGCAAAACAATATTTAAACTTCTTGAAATAGAAACTAAATTTTAATTAGCTCTGCGTCATTCGTAATTTGAAAGTTATGTATTTTTAAAAGTTCTTTTCAATAAATTTCAATAAAATATTTTTTCAAAGCCAGTTTATTTTTCATGTTAAAAATTTTTTTTTCAATACTTGAATATTATTGATGTGCAATAGTATAGATGTAAAATAGTTTTATACTAAAATTGTAAACAGAACTATTTCAAAGACACAAATTTTTACACGAATTTTTAAAAGCAATAACAAAAAAAAACCGAATTGTATTGTGGAAACAGATATTGTATAGAAAGCATTAAAAAAGAATTTTATAAACTTTGTAAATAATTGGATAAAAACTAGATAAATTGTGACAAATTTGGAAAAATTCGAGAAAATGATAAAGAATTTAGATTAGTATTTTATGAATGTCCAATGATTACGTTACTCAAACGCTGTAAAGCGGAAGAAGAAAAATAACTTTGATACAACAAAAACATAAATTTTTCGGTCAAAATTTGATCAATATTTGATATTTTGTTCGTTTTATTCTCGTATTCGTGGGATCTATACAATGCGCATACTTAAATGTGGTACTTTCTTGTTATTCTAAGAGTTTTTTTATAGGATAAAAAGTGCTATTTGTTGTAAGAAATTTAGCAAAAAGTTAACATTATTTATATAAATTTAGAATTCTATTGAAATGAAAAGTTCAAAATACATTTACTTTTTTCCTTACAAATCAAAGTTTGTAAGATTCGCATTACAGAAGTGAAATTGGGTCACACACGCACAAAAATATATCTTAAATATATATTTTTTGTTGCACATATTCTTCATTCATAATTAATACAAAAGCGTCAAAAGCTAATAAATGTAAATTAGTTATGTGAAATATATTGAAAATAAATATATTTCCACATTTCCATATATATTTACCTCTAGGGTTGAGCACGAATTTCCGAAAAAAACTGCCTCACTATCCAAAGAAGACTTTTGATTCTTACACGTATACTTTTTTATCCTAAGTTAACATTATTTTAGATTGAAATATAGTCAGTGTGCTGTACTAACCTTTATATCTTTTTATTTTCATTCAAATCTGTATATTAAAAGGGTCAAGTATAAGAAGCATGAAAAACAGTTAATTTGTTTCAAGAATTGCAAATTTATGTGCAATATATTATTGCGCATCAATAATATTAAAGTACTGAAAAAAGAATATTTAAAATAAAAAATAAATTGGCTTTGAAAAAACATTTTATCGAAATTTATTGAAAAGTTTATTCAAAAATTAAAACGATAAATTGATTTTGTTCAAAAATTAAAACGATAAATTGATTTTGTTCAAAAATTAAAACGTCGCTCTAGACTCACAAAAAGAGATTTGAAAATAAAATTTTGCATTCAATCAATGTAAAAATATTTTCAGTATTGCCCACAAAACATATTTGCATTGTACAACCAAAATAATTTGATCACCTCTAAATACGAATTTTTGTTAGTACACTCGAATCTCGCATAGGTATCCGAGTTGCTGTCCGTCGCACCCTCGTAGGTATCCTTCTACCTTTCATTTTGATGCGCGCCCAATGGAGCGCATCAAATTCATCAACATTCCAAAAAAAAAACAAACAAAAAAAAACAAAAAAAAACAAAAAAAGAAAACAAAACAAATACACAAAACACTTTGTTACTTTGTTTTCGATCGAAATTTTTTAACGTGTTAAATAACCTCAAATAAAAAAAGGATATAAGACAACAATTGAATATTATTTTATTTTGATTTGTTAAAAACGCGATTTGATAATGAAAAATTAAAAAAAAAGGTTAATTGTATAATAAATAATACTAAAAATAAAAAATTTAAATAGCTTTATAACTTTAATGAAACATGACATAAAAATGTAATTTTTTATTATTGAATTTATAAAAATTTTGATACAATTTTATAGGAGCCACCAAAATATACGTTGCTATCTCTAGAAAATATAATCAAAATTATACAGCAGTATGCTCAAGGGAAGTAAAACAAAGACCTTGCTATAGAATTCATCGTGAGTCATGGGACAATTACAGAAACGTTGAAAAATAAAGAAAACAATTTAGCGGAAGAAAAAAATAAATGCTGCAGTTCCAAGGCAACTTGAATTCGACGAGAGTGACAGGTGTTCTCGACCGTAATTTTGAAAAAGCAATATATTATTGGTTTATCTAACAGCGAAACTTGGGAATTCCAGTGTCAGGATTGTTGCTAAGAGAAAAGGTCAAAGATATACATGAAAAAATGTATCCCGGATCTGATTTTCGCAGTAGTAAAGGGTGGTTAACCCGTTTTAAAGAACGCCATAGAATCCGGTGTTTATTGATGAAAGGAGAGATTTTGTCTGGAAACTCTGACAATGCATTGCGATTTTGTAACAGGAATGGCCTAACGTACCTCGTTGTTGAGGACTGGAGCCTTCGCGAATTCCATGTTTTCAGGAACGAGATATTTCTTCTCAAGAGCCTCACGAATGGAAATGCCATTTGAAAATATGGACTTTCATTACCCTGAGATGAGATCGTGAACAGCAGGGCCCCAGTTGTCCGATGAAATATTCTTTCCTAAGAGATCTTTTTTGAAAGCAGGAATCTGGAGATTCTTCATTTGTCTCAGTGACAGGTGTCTCGTCTAGAGACGCAGCAAATCTTACGCTGTGATTTTTATCGATAGCAGTTTGAGTCTTAGACACACTGTTCATGGGTTCACTTCCGCAGATAACCTCATTGTCAGTATCTAACCGAAAAAATGCACGGTGTTCGTCTGGCGCAACACTCGCCTTACTACTGGGACGCCTACGCATGTTAAAATAGAAAGAGCCGAGTCAGCTGTTGATTTCGGCGCCTCAAACAAAAGATACAGTTGTTCAAGCTTACTCTCTGAGGTCGATATTTAATCATTCTGCGCCAGGAGGAACTGAACTTAGTCATTTCCCGAACACGATCGATGAGAATCCTCAGAGTTGGATGATAATCAATGATGTAATCGCTCAGTTTCAAATAGTGATCGGAGTCTGTAAGATCGTTTCCACGATCGAGAGCGACGAGAAGATTTTTTTGACGCAGCCTCACGTCCATCTTGGAAGTTAGGTGATGTTAACTGTCATCTCTTGTTCCAAACGTTTTAATTGTAGACAATACCACAATTATTCTACTCGTACTAATTAGCGGAGCGAAATTAAGTGTTTTTGAGAGAATTGTGGGGTTTATAAGAGATTTTCAATGAATTGTTGCGGTCGTTTAAACGTGTTTCATAGAGTTTTCTCATTTTTGTTTCAAGTTGGATTTTTTTTTGACGCTGAGAGATACATCGGATTCTTAAAAAAGTTATCCAAAAAGAACATGAACCATTTTCATAAATTCGATTTCCTTTCCACACTCCGCACATAAATAAGCGCTCCCCTTAAAATTTTCGGGAAAATTGGCATTTTTCAAAGTCTCATAACTTTGATGAATTTTAATGGAAAAGCATATTGTTTTTAAATCTAAGCTTGGAATGTCAGCTTTCAGAATCTTCTGTCGTAAAATTTTATTACATCGAATAGAGGGCGTTGCAATCATTTTTTTTAGAGTGTTCAAAATCGCGAAAAAAAAATTCTAACTTCGAATCATGGTATCGACGATGTGAATGTCAGATCACTATGTTTTCGCATCAGAAATGAAAAATGTAAGCTTTTCTCAAAAATTAATAAATAAAACCTCAAAAACGTTAGAAATTGTTCAAGTTATGAACGATTAAAAAAAGGACTTTTTAAAGTTTTTAGGGCATAACTTTGATAAAAATGGTTCAAAATTTTTGAGGTTCGAGAAGAAAGATCTCGTTCTTCAAAACATGGAACTCGCGAGGGCTCCAGTCCTCAACAACGAGGTACGTCAAGCCATTCCTGTTACTTCAATCAAACGCGACCAGTAGAAGATATACACACAAGGTATTATCGTCACGGTTCTTATAGCTCAAGCGGGTTTGATGTTGGAGTCGCTGAAGCCCGAGGACCAATGTGACACCAGAAAGGTCTTCCTTTGACAAGGGAAGGTTGCTTGTCCAAGTCCAGCACTACATTTCTAAAGCCCGACGGTCTTTAATTACCCCGATGCTCACCATTTCAGCCAAAAATGTTCTAAAAAATTAAAAAAATTCAAAAATGTTCCAAAAAAGATATTCAGCGAGCAGTTCGTAGCGAAGATAAAGAATGCTTCAGCACAAGTTGGTTAAGACTATGACGAAGGATAACCCTGCCAATGTGAAAAATCCAAACCCAAGTTTCAAGGCAAACAACCAAAACCGTTCCTCTCAGGAAAACTCGAGAGGCTTCGCCAGGAAACATCAACAACCGAATAAGAGTCAGCAATTGATTCACGCGTCTTACTAGGCAAAGCAGTCTTAACAGTCGACGAGATGCAGATTTCTCGTCAGAGGAATCAGAACAACCAGAGCAATTTAAGGTACGTGTGGATGGACAGTTGCACAGCTTTAAGAGCGCTTGGTCTGATATTTCGTTCCGTTTCTGGGCAAACCTCCTTTACGACATCATTTAGCAGAACTCTGTTTGAGTGTATATGATTCTTTAGCTTGCAAGCTGGAAATAAATCAATTACTGACCAAGGGTGCATCTTACTTTCTTTTAGATAAATGTTCAGGAGACAAAAAGTTTCATCTCTCGTTAAAAAATTTCAAAATAGATGAATTAAAGACCACGGCATATTTACTGCAGCTAATTGTTTTATGGTGATTGTTGACTTATTGGGAGAATACTTGGTAGACCAATTCATGTTTTACATCGGAAGTTTTTACGTTTTGTTTTCAGATCAATTACCTACGAATTTGATGTTCTTCTTTTTGACCTAGGATTTGCTCTTTGGATGATTTTTTATTGATAGGTAACTCATACAATGAGTGTTTAAATAACTTCAGGGCACGACTGATCGTCCCCTGAAGTCGTGCCCGAAAATTTAGGTTTTGTAATAAATTTTAAGAAATTCTCTATTCAACCATTACAGGAACGACGATTTATATTTTTTTTTAAATTTACATGATATGGAGTTTGTCTTGCCCAAAGATAAGAAACTTTCCTTGTTGAAAAGGGTTTACATTTTGCAAATCTCAAATCATGCTTGTGTTTATTTGCTTCGTCTTTTTTGGTAGCTGCCATCAAGTCTGCCACTTCCGGGAAGAGTCTTATGAATCGAAACCTGCACGATGAAGACAAAAATTAATCCATAAAAATAGATAGCCTGTACTTTATTGAAGTCCTGATTAAAATGTCACTTTATAAACTTACTTTTCTTTCAATTGTTTAAAAAAATCCACGCTGCGAAATGTGTTCCGCCATTGAAGAGCCGAATCATTCGTACGGGTCTTAGTTCAATATTGGTTGGCGAAATGCATCATCCTCCGGATGACGGAGATGAAACTTTCGCCCACCTCATCAGATTTCTTTCCGGAAATGGCATATCGGATGATAGCCACTCCACTGATTGGATTAGCAATCATGAAAGAAAATACACGTTCTATCGCCTGAAGGAAAAGATAACAAATTAATCAAAATTGTCAAATTTATTGTACTGTGGATTCTAAATTCAACTTACATCGGTAATGTTCTGACAGGCTTCCTTCAATGACTTTTTTCGGCTCTTCTTTAGAGCGCTTTCCTTACCCAGTTTCTTGCAATGAAAACATTATCGTGTTTTTTTATGATCATTTCAAGTCATTTATAAATATTTTTTTATGTAACGATATTTACAAACTCACGGAGGTGCACTCTTCATTAAGTTTTTTGCAGGTATTTCCACTGCGTGTTTATCTTTGAAGTCGCAAGCACATATTCGAATTAATGGCTCGATTATACCCACGTTGGGGTATAAAAAAGAACCCCGCACAAATCAAATGGGAAATGGCTTTCAGTCAAATCGTCTGAAATTTCAGTATGTTGTAGAGAAAGTCAAGCTGATCAAAAGTCATCATACTGGAATCCTCATACTTTTTGAGTTTAGGCCGTTTTGAAAATCTCGATTTGGGAAAAATTTTATATTTTTTTCTATGGGTTCTTAACATAACTTCGTGGTCTTCTTGTAGTACAAACATCTTCTATCACTTTCTACTTCCTTTCTCTCCTCCAAAAAATCTTCTTCTTTTGAAACCCTCCCTGTTCTTCAGAAGGAGGAAGTGATTTTCAGCGTGGTATGCTTTTTCTTCGTTAGTGACTTTGATCACCGCACCTACATTCCTCGTCACGCTGACGTTCCTACCCACTCTCTAGTCTCTACCCCCTCTCCACTACCTCTTAATCATAGCAATCTTCCCTCAACCCTGCTTCCACTACTCCCTTCCTCTCCCCTCACCTCAACTTACGTCGCTGCTAACGAAATCGCGGAATAACGATATTCGGTCACTTTT
>JAQQRF010000407.1:0-50788 GCA_030523145.1 Trissolcus brochymenae
AGTTTTCGATGCGGAGGTTAATCGTAAAAATCATTGTTTGTTTTCATTTTTGAACGGAAAATCTTGTTGTAGTGTGCTACGAATTCTCCCATTATTATTAAATGACGCTATTCTCCGTATTTTGAAAAACAACAATTATTCTAATTTTTATTAACTAAGTCCCTAACTCTGTGGCAGCAGATTTTATACATCACCTTAATGCTTTTTATAAGATATGGATATATATATATATATATATATATATATATATATATATATCAATAGAAATGTTGTGATAGAACACGTATTCAAATCAAATGATTGCGTTTTTTGTTATTTCGTGCTCATTTTCCATTTCATTGAAAAGTGGAATTTAATCAATGACTGGCTGATAAGCTTTTCTGATGAAAGTGCTCATTCCGTTCATGCATCGACACTAAATGAGATATCATCAAAATTGAACAAACATAAGAACGTTTTTTCATGCTTTTAGAATCAACTTATCGCTTTATAAACAACACAAATTACCTCATTATTGACTAAGAAAAAGATCCTGTGTTGAATAATTTGGATGAATTTTTTGGCAAAATAATAAAATAATGTCGCCGTGACTAAAGAAATTATGCACAATAAGACGTTGATGTACATATAACAATAAGACAGTAGAAATAAACTTTCTAAATATACCACTTTTTTATTTTTTTCATTGAAAATTTCACTTTAACTGGCTTCGATTCGTATCCGAGCATATTATGCAAACCTTTTCAAATAATGACGAATTCATACAATTGTTTGGAACATTTCAAATTGATATTATACACACACACACACACACACACACACACACACACACACACACACACACACACACACACACACATACACACGTCTGTGTCAAAATGAGGGTTTGAAAGAAAAAAAAAGTAACAGAAATTGTGCGTCGCTTCCTTGTTATCAGCAAATCGAACATTAGTCGCGTCAGAAATGCATGACGTACGAGTAGAAAACTGATAAAAGTAAACGGATTACTTGTTTAGCTTTAAACCTGCGTTCTGGTTTGTCTATTGATACCACGAAAAATAAACAATTTGATACGATGTAAACGTCATACTTCCAAAACGTAAACATTTGTCGGGAATCGCTGAAATAGATACCAAAATTATTCAATTTCCTGTTCTAATTGCGATGTTAATATACAATTCGATCATTTTTGCCCTCCTCCAAAAATCACTCTTGATGTCAGAAATTAATTCAAACAAAAACTTGACAAGTTACCTTTTTTTTTGTTTTTGCCCAAAACATATAGTATATTATGCATTTGTAAGCTTGATTAAATTGAGCTTCTTGTTTGTCCACTTCCGCGGGTAAGCAAAGTGTATGTCTGTTAAAAATTTGAGTTTGAGAGCTTTTTTTTTGTCAAGACGAATGTTAATTAAGTTTTCATGAAATTTTTTTTAAATGCTACATAACATAAACGTGCGATTTTCATTTGTCTGATCTATTGAACAGCGTGTCATGCAAGAAAGATCATAATAATACAAATGTGCCAGCAGAGACATGTTATGGTGAAGTTAAACCGGAAATTATCAACATTACAGATTTCTTTTATTAAAATTAATAATGATTAATAAATTAATTGATTGTAAATTAACTGTAGATTTTCTCACTTAATGTACACATTCCTAGACAAAAAACTGTATTTTTACTGTAAAACTTTGACGAATAATGATTATTAGTTTTCGAGGTACAGGTTATTAGAAGAAATTATTATTTGTTTAGAATTGCGCTCTTCTCAGTATTTCGAAAAACAACAGTTATTGTCATTTATAGAAATAAAGTCCCTAACTCTGTGGCAGTAAACCTTACACATCACCTTTTTTGCGAAATACTGAGAAAAGTTTTATAATAAAAATTAAGTTTTTTTTGCATGATTGTGTACAGTAAGTGAGAAAATCACACTCTTCTCATTAAATTAATTTAAAATCACATTATTAATTTGATTTCAAGAAATCTGTAATATCGATAACTTCCGATTTGACATCATCTTAAGTGACGACTTACAGAAGAGTTATATATCACATTCTTCTTCCTGCTTAGAAATCTTGTCTTTCTTGAATTATTCATTCCAATATTTCTGCATTAGTGATGTCTATATTTTTGCAAACAAATTTCCTCCTTTTTCAAACATTCATGACGCGAGCTTAAATATTTTCATGCAATAATCATAATAATTATTGTTAGAAGAATTGTTTTATCTCATTTTTGAAAACAAAATTGCGCAATTCTACAGAAATAAGGAAAATTGTACAAATGAAGGTATGTGTAAAGTGAAAACAAATTTTCAGCTGGCAACGAAAGTCTTGGTTGATATCGCTTATCGACATCTACGCTGATAAAAAAGCAATATAACGTTTGCAAGTGAATTTATCAAGAAATTCTATTAACATTGTTGTCACCGTTGTTTCGGAGCTTTTCTTTACTTTTTTTCCATTTGAAAAAGAAATTTGGATATATCATTGGTTGATTATTATTTTATTCATAGGAAGAGAGTGAGACACAAGTTGAATGAAAATTCGGCTTCAACCCACGCAGATCTAGGTTTCTTAATAGCACATATCATTCAATTGAAATAGTACTTAATTAATTAGATCAGATAGAAAGTCGTTCTTCTGTGCAAGTCAGGTTGGATAGTTCTGATCAGAGAGACTGATTTGTTCTACCCTTGGTTCAATTGTTTTGTTACAACTAGAGCTTTAAAAAAGTAGACTCAAAACTTTTTAGTGATAACATTATTTGTTGTAAATGTTAATCGGTTTTGCTCGAATTTGTGTCAGGTACAGTAGTACCGAGAGAGATCTAAAAATCAGTTAGCATATTTCACTCACTTGGTGTTTGATTGATTGACATTGTGTAGTATTGGTCTTTGAAATATGATTAAATTGTTGATGCAAAATCGTGTAGAAAAAAAAAAAAAAAAAACAACAACAATACAAGGAAGTGTTAGGAAAGAGTAAAAAAGATGGGAGAGGCAGCGATGTCAGAAGAAGTTTGTTCGAGCTGCGTGCAGATGGCGCGTCGACAACTGTCAGGTGCGATCGCATGACCACGTGTGAGTCAGTGCCAAGCCGGGTCCACCTGACACGCAGTTGGATTGCGCAGATCGAGCCATGAACAGGTGTTAGTGCAGGCAAAGAACGGACCTGTGAACAAGAGATGAACAACGTAACAACCGAGGAGAACGACGCGATGCCGTCGAAAGCCAGGGTGATGAAAGGTGCGCCAGTGCAGGGCTCAAAAACAGGATATACACATTACGACAGGCGCGGTCCGGTGAGTCTCAATATGATGCTCAAACAGCTGGACCGTCCCACCGACACCAGCGACGTCCTCGGACAGATTGAGCAACAAGTCAAGGCCATTGAGATCAACTACTCGGAGAACCAGCAGAAAGAGACCAACAATGTCAGATACAGAGAACACGAGGACCTCATCACCACCGTCAATCAAGAGCATGACGGGTACCCAACTAAATTGCTTCTTCACGCTTAAATGCATCTCGTTACTTTCAAAATTCATTCTCTTTTTTCTTCCACTTGATTCGAGTTTGAGTTCAATTGCTTTGCGCCATACAATTAAACAAAACAATCTTATTTATTCAATATTTCAACAAGTGATTTTGAACAGGCAAGAGATGCATTCGACAAACATTTCTCAAATCGCTTTTTCATTTCCTCGTACGTCAATTAATTGCTCTATATTATTTGTATTATATTATATACATTGATTATGAAAGTACCGCATCAAAAGTTTATCCGATAAATTTATTATAAAATCAACAGCAACTAATAATAATAATAATGATAACGAAAATAATAATAATAACAATGATGATGATGATGACGATGATGATGACAACAAGAACAACAACAATAATATTTAACAATATGATACAATAATTGAGTCAAAAACGTATAGCAATAGGCGCATAAAAAAAATAAAAACAAAGTTTCTGTAAATAGTTGCTATGGTCTGATGCAAACATTTCAACAAGTGGGAACTCATTTTTGTCTCATTCCATTTGTTTATAATATATTCTGTTGTTTATTAATAATATATAACCAATCAAAAATTATGTTTTTATTCCATATTTTTGTTATTATTAATAACTCAAGAGCAAAAAATATTAAAAATAAAACAGAAATGATGTTTGTCCACTATTGCTACGTTTTTCTCTCTGTGTAAAGTCAAGTTCTTTTTGAATAATAATAATAATAATGTTTTGGATAATGTCATTGTGATTTGATAAATAATATAATGTGGTATGAGACGTACGATATTAAAAAGAAAGAAAGACACTATACAACAGAGGAAAATAATACTTTGGTTGCTCGGATATAAGGGGACTACCAATACTTCGTCGAGGAGAAATGACCAGAAACTCAACGAATGGCGCTGTAAGGTCTTCATACAGGCCTGTGACTAAATTAACGAGAATCGCATCAGACGTGAGACCCACACCGGAAGTCGAACTAAGAAAGTTGAAGGCGATACAACAAGGCCATGTAAGACGTCTTCAAAATTTACTTTACAACTTTGTTGATCATTATTTTTATTTTTAAACATACAATCAACCAATTTACATTAAATTATCACTGTTGTTTACAGGAACCTTAGATTTATTTGTTTGTTTGAATATTACGAAAATATTCGATCAAATTTAATTTTTCACTGTTTACATTCATTTAAGAAAACGAACAAAGCAAGACACTTGTTGCAAGCGGATTTCATAATAATTAACAGCTTTCTTTTGTTCCCTTTGCAATCATTTTGAAAGCACAATGAAACAGTGTGTCATTGAACCAATCGTTTTTGATATATTCGCTGAGACTCAAGTGTCACAGCACTTGCTCCGAATCCTATTTAATACTCCTGACCCACACTGAGATTACATTATCTTCTTTTGTATTATCGTACTATTTATTTTTTTTATGTTTAGAGAAATATAAAGTGCAATAAAATTGTTGTCATATTATTATTGATTACATTCAAATTATGTCAATCGAACTGATTATAACATTGTTAATGATATGAGCGTATGAGAATAGAAAAGTATAAGAATAAAAATAGACGAAAATAGAAGGATAGTTTGGTTGGTAGAGAGAATTGCAGTGGTAGTAACTAGAATGAAAGTTGATATAAGGAGAGTGTTGATGAAGCGTTGGTTAATGAAAAATGATGATGGACGGTTGATGATATAGGTTGACAGACGGCAGGTCAGAGACCGTATGCAGTGGGCCAAGGTGGAGCCAGCCACCGACGACGAGAGTGCTTAGGCTGGGGATCAGCTGACTGGCGTTGAGTTGTGTTTTGGCAGGTTGCGCTAGCAGGCGCGTGCGCACTGAATAAAGCCAGGCGCAGTTTGGGGATGGCTGGTCGGATATTGATTGCTGGCTCTCGTCGTCGGAGTCGGTTTAGAGACGTTCGAGTCGACTGCACAGCGCGTTCGCTCGGTTGCTGGGCCGATGGCGCCCTCGCCGACGGGCGTCCGCTCCGTCGGACGGTTTCCAGTTCCACGGTTGAACTTCCTGATTTCGCGAACGCGACTCCATCGGCCGATGTGAACTCTACATTGCCCGTTGCACCATTGACGTTAAACTGGCCACTTCCAAAGTTGCTACCAAGGCACCCCCCTGCAAGATGGTCACCCGCAGCCTCCTGCGGGTAATCGTTCTCCCTTTGTTTTTCATTTGTCTTTATTTTTCTTATTCCACCATCATTACTCGTTGGGAAAACCGCATTCAAATTTCAATTCAACATTTTCTCTCCGCTGTCTTAACTTGTCTGCTACTTCTTCACAACTTGTTCTATACTTCAGACTTAGAGTTCCATTAGAGCTCGCCGCATAGTGACAGAGGTTTCCATTTGCCAGCTTCTTCAACGATTCATAACAATTTATATTACATTATATTCATGTTCAATTTATTTGAACACTTCTCAACAATAAATAAGCAGGGAGATAAAGTTCAAGGGCCTTAGATGTTTGCAAAGTTGAGAGGTCGTTGATGAATTAGCGTTCAATTGTAATTAGTGCAAAGTAGCCTTGTTTTTTTGACACCAGCTGACTAAGCTTTTGCATCGATCGTTCAATGCGAACAGTGCAACGGAGATAATTCGGACATTTCTCATGGGTGGGCAAAACGTTAAGTTGAACGTGAAAAAAAAAACATTCAAATAAAATGGGATATAAATATAAAAAATATGCATTTTAAAATACATACACTTTAAGTGATGTCGGTTAACATCGATACGATTTCATGTGTGACGTTTGTACAAAAATCGGGTCAGCGAAGACGTGAAACAGACTCCGCATCACGTAGAGGATATTTATTTTTGTATTTCGTATGTGCAACTGCGGAGTGATTGAACTTGTAATCAAGGTTGTTTACAAATGCAGTGCAGACAGAACTCATTTTTCAGAAAAAAAAAAAAATATATGCTGGTTAATATGCTGCAATTAATGAGAATTTTTAAAAGCATCACAAGTGTGATGCGTATAGTTGTTTGATCGAAATGAAAGCTTTTGGTATCTGTCTTGATGGGATATACATATACATACAAGCAGACTAATGATGAATTTGTGAATACATTGCAGCCAGCAGATGGAGGGGTGTCGAGTAGCGGAGGAAGGATACCTAGGAGTCGAGGCTCCGAAGAGCCCCAGATCGGTAAATACAGGTTAATGAAGACCATTGGCAAGGGCAACTTTGCCAAGGTGAAACTTGCTCGGCACATACCTACCGGAAAGGAAGTAGCAATCAAGATTATCGACAAAACTCAACTCAACCCCGGCAGTCTCCAGAAAGTGAGAAAACCAAAATGTCTTTAAATCACGGTTGCATGCTTTGGTGAAATTAACTAGTCGTTGATTTTTCTTCATCTTCAATGTTTTATTAAAAAAAAAAAAAATAATAATAATAATAATTAAACGAAATCTGAAATGAATTCAGATTGATTAATATAAATGACATGTTACAGCTATTTCGAGAAGTAAGAATAATGAAAATGCTGGACCATCCGAACATCGTCAAGTTATTCCAAGTGATAGAGACTGAAAAAACGTTGTATCTAGTAATGGAATACGCCAGTGGAGGTGAAGTATTCGACTATTTGGTCTTACACGGTAGGATGAAAGAAAAGGAGGCAAGGGCCAAGTTCAGGCAAATCGTGTCAGCGGTGCAATACTGCCATCAAAAGAAAATCATCCATCGAGATCTTAAAGCCGAGAACTTGCTGTTGGATAGCGAGATGAACATCAAGATTGCAGATTTTGGCTTCAGCAATGAATTCACACCAGGCAACAAATTAGACACTTTCTGCGGCTCACCGCCGTATGCAGCGCCTGAATTATTTCAAGGTATCTGATCTGTTTCTCAACTTGGGCTGATATTCTGAGAGGTAACATGAGCTCTCTGATTCACATGAGTTATTGTTAACGCTACACTCTGTTTTTCAGGCAAAAAGTACGACGGTCCCGAAGTGGACGTATGGTCACTCGGAGTCATTCTTTACACCTTAGTTTCGGGCTCACTGCCGTTCGATGGTTCGACACTGAAAGAACTGAGAGACCGAGTATTAAGAGGGAAATATAGAATACCGTTTTATATGTCAACTGACTGTGAAAACCTTCTTAAAAAGTTTTTGGTGCTCAACCCGACAAAACGGGCTTCATTAGAGGTAACAATAAAAATCTTTTGAAAGTATTACTTGAGAATTTTTAACCAAACATATTCAATATTTTCTGGTTCATGTTTACTGATCTATATCAATCGTAAAATGTAAAAAAAAAAAGAATAAGAGAAAAAACTTTTTAAACCTATTGTCAAATGTCAAATCTATTTAATTTATTTATAAGTATGCAAAATTCTAGATTGTACAATGAAGATTATATTTTCACGGTAAACGTTCTAGTATATGACATTTATTTACGTTCCATCAATGTGCACGATTGTTGTATAATGCATAATTCATATAAAAACTTGATTATGATTAGAAAAAAAAAACAAAAAATCGTTAAATTTCAACTTATTTTATTATTTGATCCGTGATGCATTTCGTGAGATTGATTAATGCTACGTTGATTATTTTATTAGCATCAGACATTGTGATTGTTTATATATATATATTTGCTTAATTACAGAACATAATGAAGGACAAGTGGATGAACATGGGTTACGAGGAAGACGAATTGAAACCATACATAGAACCAGAGCCTGATTACAAAGATGACATGAGGATAGGTGAGTCAGCCAGTATGTACATGACACTTACTACTTACTGTTTTTATGTTACATCTTATGCCAGACGAAACATAGTGACTGTCTAAGGAACCACAGTAAAAGTAAAGAATCAAGACCATGTTTCATGTAAACGTGCTTTGGTCAGCTCACACGACGACACACAATGTTCGCTGTTTTTGTGTCTGTGGCTGGCAACCTGTTTACGTCAATGGTCTCGTTTGTGAGCAGCACGTCACACGGTAGTGTTCATCGTCAAACGACCGTGTTACCGCGCGAAAAATGCACGTAAACGTGGCCACCCAATTGATGCCATGTTTGTTATTTACAGCTACCGACCACAATACGTGTCCCAACTTGTCTCTTCTCCAACTTGCTAGCTTCTCTCAATTTGCCATTTCCTGATTGCTATACGCTCGACCAACGTTCTTCTTCTTCTTTCTCTTCCAACAAATTGATTTGTTTTTTCTAATCAACGATTTGTTCTTTCAATTATACATTAAATTGTTAAATTTTGTTAAACTTTTGCTCGACTCTATTTCCAGTTATAACGTTCAACGCGTGTATTTGTATACGACTTCTTGCATGAATGTGTGCATCTGATATCATGTTTACTATATGTTATTGTTTTTCCGTTCTGATAATGATAATTTTCCATTCAGTTGCCACACCCGGAATGTAATACTTTTAGTTGATTACTATTAGTGTTTTTTTTCTTCATATGAAATGAAACAAATACAAATTGTGTATGATAGGTAAATTTGCGTTGAGATGCAATTAAAAATTGAATCTTCACGTATATTTATTGATTAGCTATTGTATTCATTTGTTTGACCCATCTAAGATTCATGATCATGTACATAAAGCGGCTTTATGTATGTAAAAGATAACCTTATTTTGCAGCATTGGTTATACGTTCCATATTACATTTTTGTTATTCTTTTTTTTCTCGTCTGTTATTGTCATTTTAGCACGACTGTATGGCATTTTGCCTACAAAAGAGAGATGCGACTAAGAAACAGTAATGTAGTTCAGGCTTAGCCTCCAGCATGAATGTAGGATTCATTCATTTCTTTGCATCGAATTTTATCTGTGTGTACATATGAGTTTGGTTGACTGTTACAGGAGTACTAGCAGTGATGGGCTTCACGCCAAAAGAAATTGAAGAATCATTAGGACAAGCGAAATATGACGATGTTTTTGCCACGTATCTGTTACTTGGTCGGACATCTAAAGATGTAAGTTGAAAACGAATAGAAAAGAATAAATAAATAAAAAGATAGAAATAAGAAAATGAAAAACTGTGTACGATTTAACTAATGTAATTATTGTTGCAATTTTCAGCCTGAAAGCGACGGTTCTCGATCAGGTAGTTCGTTGTCTTTGCGTAACATTCCACCACAGCTGCCCTTCACTGTGGTGACCAGTAGCGGTGGCTCGGGTACGGAGCGGGCCGTGCAAAGCCCGTCGCACAAAGGCGTGCATCGCAGCATTTCCGCGACAAATCCTAAGCCTAGACGAGCATCTTCCGGAGGTGAAACTCTTCGTAAGTTTAAATCCAGGGGCAGCCAATGCCGTCATCAGTTGCCGAGCGTGAGCTTAGTGATTGTTCAGTTAGTTGCTCCTGGATTTAACGTAATGTACACATTAACTGATATTATACATTCATCCGTTTAAACTTGTGTGCTTGTGTTACGATGAATTCCGAGTGGTTTGATTCTTTTCATTCTCAACGCTCGGAATTCTGACAATGAATGTGGTTATACCAAGTGTTGATCTCTAGGCGGAGCACCCAGCCCGGGTAATACAACGAATCACAATCATGCTACTACTACGACTGGCGCAACGGTGGCTATTAGCAGTGCTAGCAATTTTAAACGGCAAAATACTGTGGATGCAGCTACTATTAAAGAAAATAGTGCTCGTGTGTCCGCGACTCGACCCTCTGCGTCCAAAAATCCTGGACAGCTTGATACTAGTGAGTTAAATTCACTCTCACTTCCATTCTCATTTAATTTCACAATTCTTATACATTCTTATACATCGTGATCTTCATCTCTGTTTCCACATTTTTCCAATAAACCTTATAATCTCAACATTCTTGGATAGTAATCTATATTAAATAACAATTAATAATTCATGACTTAACATTTTATTTCAAATCGAGTCAGTGAAAATTAAATTTTGGAAAAAATGGAAACAATCGTCATCATTAATTTTCGATAACATTAAATGCTTTTAACGCTTGCGTCAATTATTACATGTGATTATATTGTTGTAAATGACATCTCACAACGCTGTACATATCATATTGCAGATTTTATCATCACATATGATTGTGTGAATTAATCGTAAGATTTTGGTTCAACTGCCTCGTTATTATGTGAAATTTTCGCTTGCCTTTTGTTGAGAAAATTCAAGTCTCATTATTGCGTTTGTCTGATACGTGACAAACAACATCTCGTTGGTGAGGTACCGATCCTTGAACCGTTTGTTCCTTTCCGTTGGAAAAAACATCCACCTCCTGTCTGAGAAATAAATCTTTTATTTTGCTTTATTTTGTGTTGAACCAAATCTAATACGACTTGCAGTGACGATGTTTATTCTAGGCATTGGTACCAGTCCTGGTGGTAAAATGAGAGTCAAGAACAACACTATGAACACAACAACGCAGTTGAAATTGAATGCTACCGGGACAACCAGGCGCAGCACCATCTCTTACGACAAAGGCAACACATCCTCGTCTACTGAAAGAACTAACGACGTGCCCAGGTACCTTTTCATCATCAATCTCTTTTTATCTTTCTTGTGCAATCTATCATTTCTTTTCGATTCTAAAAAATATCTTTGTAAGATGATAGTTATAAAACAAATTTTAATTGAAAACAACAAAAATAAAATTCTTTCCTAAACAATATGATTAACATTAAGGCTGAGTTTAACCTTGTACAAAATGTACATATTTCTAATTTTGTAAAATAGCTGTGGGAGTAGCTAAAACTAATCATAACAGAACTATACTAACAAGAGGAAGAACTGCAAGAACCAATTATTTTTTATCTAAAATCCTATACAAGTTTTTGTTAAAGGAAAAGTTCATACTCTGCATCGCTCTCGCATGCCTGGCATTGCCTGTATGTATCACTAATAGCGATTTACCAATAAATAATGGCTGAAAATTTGTAAATTATCATTAACCAAGAAACTTTTTGCATCGATCATCATTTTATACCATCGACTTGTTTAAGAATTCACTTTAACATTCACTATTCTTTTTCCATTTCATTGATGTTTGGAATCACACGTCATGATCTCACTTTATTCGAATCATGCATCAATTGTTTCAGAATAATACTTCGTTTACGGTTTATACAACTCGGTAAACTGTATAGAAGAATTTTTTTTTCTCTCTCTTCCCAATTATCTACTTTATATTTTATAAGTGCATATCCCTGCATCATCGTAGGGTTAAAATGACAACGTGCATTTGAGAATCAATAAAGGACAGACTTGTTGAGTATAATCGGGTACAGGTCATCGAGTTATCCTCAAAAAAAAAAAAAAATATATATATATATATATATATATAAACAATAATAGAAAAATAAAAACGAGCACATGACCAATTTTGATGCGATACAATAGGCTGATTTTAAATAATGGTTCAATTAATTTGAATCGATGATAATGACAGAAACTCAGTAAAAGAAAGCTATAATATTTTAATATTTATATTTGATTGACTGTTTGCGCACTAGACGAATTAAACATTAATTATTTTCATTGATAGAATATGATCCAATAAAAAGATACAGGCTGTGTCAAATGTAACGTGTAGTTAAAGCTGACTTAGTATGATATTTGTATTTAAAATAAAAATGCGAATAAGTCGAAATAAAAAATTGAGTGAAAGTTTGATCGGAAAATAGAAAAAATTGAACTAGCAGAGAGGCTGGGTTGTTGATTAGTTTTATGTACAGTTTAAGCGAGGGCACTAGACCGACGCGAGGTCACACCAAATCTGCAAGCATCAGTGCAAGTCACCGCTCCTCGAGTGGCGTACCCTCGGGCGATCATTCGCTACTGGATTCCCAGCCACGCAACGCCCACAACTCTTTACTCGTCACATCCGACACTCATAGGCAGAGGTACAAGCCCATACAGATCTCACAGTCATATTGTGCATTAATTTCTTGTTCTTGCGTCGTGACGACCAACGAAATCAATCAGTGCCAATTATTCTTACGTCAGTTCCGTTATCTCTCGCTTTGTCTCTTATTAATTGTTTCTTTGTTTTCTTCTATGTTTATGACTTGTCCCTCGGCCAATAACTCTCTTAGAACATCCGCTACGCGAATCCCTCTGCTATTGTCGCCGGGTCCCAATACTTCTGAAACAATTCAAAATCATTATTTGTAAGTCCAGGGTTCTCTACGATAGTTGCTGGTCATCCTCATTCTGGTTCATTATGTTGCATGCCTCATAATTAATTTCCTAGTTTTTGTTGTTTTTTTATTCACCTGCCATTCCATGCCTGCTCATTCTGCAATCATTCTACCCAACTTGACTTTTAGGTACTTTTTACTTATATCATGTAAATAATTAATTACTTAGGTACCTCAAGAATTCTTCTATAATTAATTTACATATTTGTAGCTTTGTAAGAGAATATTAGTATTATGCTTATATAAATTGAATTACATTTTTTGCATTGCACGTATTCAATTTTTTAACATCCTATACACTCATTGTTTGAAGAAATTTCACCAACAGCTATAAAAATATAAATAACAGGAATTTCGAATGTATCTTAGAACAGCAAAGTAAGATATACAAGAGAATTCATGTTTTCAATTATATAAGAAAGCGTTATAGGTATTTTGAAAATTTGTAATCTGAAATTGTGTTTGTATTGATAAATTGAAAAGAATAATTATCATTGTAATATCGTATTGTCTAACTTTTAAAAGTTTATTTTAGAAGATTGTACATTAATATTAATTAAATGATGTTTTTGTCAGCAGTGTGGCTATTTCTCCAAGACTGTCCAATGCACAGCCAGCATTTCCAAGGAATCATGCAAGTCGTAGTACGTTCCATTCTGGTCAAAATAGGACATCACGAAATTATAACGTGGTCAGTACTTATTCTTACGTGAATTGTGATCTGGATGATTTAATAATTTAAATACTGAGGTGAGAAATTTTTGCAGGGTCATCCTACGCATGCGCAGGACAATCAAATTAGCCAACTTACGAGGCCGCCGTCCTTCTTTTCAAAACTTTCTTCAAAGTTTTCTAAACGGTTAGTGTTGCACTGATTATTTAATTTGTATATATACATATATATATGTATGTATATGTATATGTATATGTATATGTATATGTATATGTATATGTATATGTATATGTATATGTATATGTATATGTATATGTATATTCAACAATTTTTGTGTCATTTCTTTTTGTGTGTCATTTTTCATTAAGGGAAAAAATTTTGTTTTTCCATTTATTACATTATTATACATTACCTTTTTGGCATGTCCAAAACTTTGATTATGTTAAAACACCACCGTTCGTCTTAAAACTTGCCTTTTCTTTGCATTGTACATTAACTTATAAAACACCAATCGATATTGATTAACCCAAATAACAACCTTTGTTTAATTTTTAATTCAGATTCAATCAGTTTTTAATAAAAATAATATTAAAATGGAGAGCACATTTACAATTTTTCTAATCCATGGAAGCAATTTTCGAATTTGGTGTGTTGCAATTAAAAAAGTTTAACTCAAATTAACAAAGATTGAAACATGTTTTTGCAATAATTTAGTTTGAAGATTTGTTAAACCGCAGAAACGCAGTTCGTCAAAACGAAAATTTGCTTTTTGGTGTTCACAACCTCGTTATTGTTGCATGCCCGTCATTTCTGTCTTTAAAGGATGCACAATGACTATGTATTATAAAAAACCATACACCGGCCAAACGTATGCACCATTATCGTGGGTAAAATGCAAAAAATGATTTAAATTTTAATCGATGAGCCAGCAGCGACCATTATCAATGAAAGCCGCAGTTTCTAAATACTTAAACTTGAACCGCGTTCCTGGCTGTTTTCAAATTTTATACAAGTTAATACGTTAAAAAATTGTCAAGCACGTAATTTGTTCTCTTTGAATAACACAGTTTGACATTGTCTTTTTTGACTTTTCGCATAACTTATGACTTCCACGTGCTTTATGTTTGCGCACAACTATTTTTCTATTATTTAACAACAACAAAAAAATTACCCTTTGATAAAAATTTAGTAAAAAAAATTTTTTTTTACCTTGCAAGTTTTTTCTCTAGTTATCTATTAAATGAAAGGTTAATTTTTGCACGTAATATATATATATATATATATATATATATATATATATATATATATATATATATATACTGCACTTGAATCTCTTGATCGAATTGAATTGACGCGACAAGCGTCTTGACAACACTTAAAAATATTTGTTACCAAAGTAACTTTGATTCTGCAAGGTTTAAGCAAGTTGTATCATCAATCCAACGAAACAAAATTGAATGCAAAGGTGTAACTGTTTGGCGAATGTCGGTCTTCTTCGCATATTCATTGTGCATCCCATTTGATTTGACTACGAAGCGCATTCTTGTCCAAGTATATATTTGTAGAACTCCATACATCAGTAATATATATATATATATATATATATTTATTTATTTATTATGTTATACAATTAACATTTGTGATATGAAATGTTGAACAAATAATTATTAAGTTGGCGTTAAAGTGAGGCCACAGAATAACGAGAGCCAAGATATCAACTTTCATGAAAATGGTCACTGTTTTCATCGCACTGTCAAATTCAACGGGTTTCGATAATAATTAACATAGTTGTTGATGCATCATGAAATTCGATTTATGATATAATTTTTCTATTCTCTTTTCTTTAAGTTTGTTCTATCTTTATTTTATTTATTCAAACAAGTTTTTCAATTTGATTTTAATTTGTCTTTCTTTATATTATTTAATTATTTACTTTTTATTTGATTAAAAAAAAAATTAAAAGAAACATAAAAACAAAAAGAAAGAAACACTAAATTAAATCGGTAATGTTCTATGCTTCAGGACTTAAACCAAATAACTTGGCCAAGCCACAAGTTCCAAGACGCAAAGTGCTGTTAAAAGACGCGATACTAGTGCGATGAATGATGCTGACTGCGATCCAAAAGAGCGACCGTTCCCTGATGTCGCAGCGCAATCGTGTTTTTCACACTGGAATGTGGCTCGCCGGCTCGTTATTCTGTGACGTCACTGCGACTGTTCACACTTTTTACGATTACTTTTCCACCTCATCCTTAATCTCATTTTGTTATCTTGAAAAAAATTCGTCCAAAGTTGACCAAGAGTTATTCTTTTATTTATATACATATATATACATATATATTATGTCCATTCTGCATGGAGCGTTCATGAGATCTATTGTTTGTCAAGCTTGCTTGGAAAATTAGTGAGAAAGAGAAAATTAGGGCAAGTTAGTAATAGTTCCAATCGAATCATTGGATTTCATTTGGTTTCGCGCAAACATACCTTTATGCATAAGGAAAAATAGGCACTTGAAGCCTTTTTCCTTTGCTGGTTAGTCGCACTTTAAATCTGTGCCTTACATACAGTCTGTCTGCCATTCTGCCATGTACTTTTTGTTCCGTTTGACGTATCAATCGAATATCTCGGAACATGTGATTTATTTATTGTGACAAAAAATGAACGTCTAAGATCAGCAGTGTCCTATTCAGCTTGTTACATAATCCACTTATTTTTTATATATCATTCTAAAATATGTAACTTGTTGTTCTTTCAAATGGGGGATAAATGTTCTATATTTATTTTCAATCCATTCATTTTTTTCTTTATTATAGTTGGTATATTGAGAATTTGAGTTCTTTTGAATCATGCGAATGACGATATTGATTTTAGACATACAGAGAAAAGAATGAACATCATTTACTAGCATATGGACACCGATCAGATATAATAGTCATTTAACAAGCATTTGGAATGCTTGTCATTTGTATATATGAATTCACAAGCTTCCAACATATATAAGCTCAACATGCAGATGCTTGGTTTATTTATGTTTTCAATAGTTAAAAAAATAAATAAATAAAAAACAAGTTATTCCAGATAAAAGTGCCTGCGGGTGGTAGAATAATATTATACATCGGATAAACATTTTGTGCAATTTCATCGAACAAGTGTAGTATATTTTTCAATACATTGTACCATAGTCGAATATAATTTTATACGTCTCATCAGAACCAACAATTCTCTTTGGTCAAACAGCGAGCTTCATTTCTACTCTCTCTCTCTCTCTCTCTCTCTCTCTCTCTCTCTCTCTCTCTCTCCCTCTCCCTCTCTCTCTCTCTCCCTCTCTCTCTCTCTCTCTACCTATCCATCTATCTATATATCTCTATTTATCACTTTTAAAGTCAATACCATCAGTCATTTCACAATTTTATTGGCAAGTGGCGTCCAACTTTGTCACCCTCTCAAATAATGTTTAAATCTTTTCATTTATCATTTTTCTTTGTTCTAATCGACTGAAAAAAGTCAACTCAATAAGAGCGTTTTGGTCATGCATATTGATCAATGTGCAAATTCATCTTGATGTTGTGTTATATATACTGGTCCAAATGAAAAACGCAATACTTTATTTTTATGGAGAGTGTTGCGTTTTTTATTTTATTAAATATACATAAAGGGTGCCCTATTTTAATCCGGCACTTAGAAAACTAAAAAACCTAAAAATGAGCACTGGAGAAGAAAATTTTAAAAATAAAAGTTTCATAGTTTAATGGGCCAAGTTTGATGACACTATCAATTATTTCGAAACTATCGTTTTTCATTTTTTCGAACGTCTTGTTTTTTAATGTTAATTTTCCGAGTTATTACAGGTACCGGATTAAAATAGGACTCCCTGTATATATATATATAACACAACACCAAGTTCTTCTTTCTTGCTAGTAACGTATTTTTTGTGTTTTGTTCCTCATTAGTAGAAGGTAAAATAAAAACCTAACGTTTTTCATAGACGGATCATAAATTTGATTCTAGGTAATTAACATTAGTTGTCGCTTAGTTCGAGATTTTGTTCTGAACTGTGGAACAAAGTTCCAGCAAAGTCACGCTCAGATCACTACACCCCTAACATTATTTGCCAATGTTTAGGGTACTCTTGTATAATTGTTATTTTTGGAATAGAATTTTAGTTGCGCGCTTGAAATAGAAACGGAAGAAACAAAACAAAAGTGCGTGCCTTTACACCACGCGATAATTTCTCGATGATAATCATTTTGGTTTAGTTTAAAACAAGCGGATGAAAAGGAATCATAAGTGCGAAAAGTTGGAAAAGTTGCTCATTTTATGAATTCGCTCAACGTCGCACCGTCGGAAGTTGATACCCTCTTAGTCGCGAATTTTTATTCGCGTAGTGTGATAGTACTTTTAACCTATATGTACATGTAATGAATCCATGATTGTATTATTAAATTGTTGACCAACATGTTTTTTTTAATACATTTATGCACACACATAAACACACACATAAACACACACACACACACACACACACACACACACACACACACACACACACACACACTATGAATAATTTTTAATGACGAAATGAATTATAATTAATGAAATGAAAAATTAATAAATAATGAATAAAACACTGAACGTTGATTTTGATGAAATATATTATGTAATTGTCGTATATTGACAGGTTTTTCTAACTAAACGATGCATTTCATCCAAGTGAGATGCGACTGCAATGTCCTGCGCACACGAAAATCACCTGAAAAATAAAGGCCAAACGCAACTTCATGATCGATCCTTTGTTTGACTTTGAATCTTTTACATCACGAAACAGAATGAGAAATAACAATGAAAGAGCCAATCTCTTGACATACAGTTTTTAGGCAAATTATTGTTGGTCCGTGTTATTGCCGAAATTGTACTCAACATACGCAGTGTGTTGTTCAATAATTACTTTTAAGTCTTTTATTATAATAATTATCCATACCAATAGCTTAACATTTAGGGACAACAAATACAGGATCATTTTAGTACGCGCGATCTACTGTTACCGTTTATGTGTCCATTATGTTATTTTACTCATCCAACATTCAAGTATACAAAAAATCTGAAATTTCAAAAGAAAAAAAAATTAGATAAAAAATAATAACAATCTTAAAATACAAGAATACAAAAATTTTTATAACCTGAAAAGCAGTTTACTTGCTCGTCGAAATACAACTGTACAATCAATAACAATTTTTCTTATTGTTTCTGTTTAAAATTGTTTTCATTCGTGATTTTGATTATTGAAAAAGATTATGTATTCCATTAAAAATTTCTGTGCAGTCTCTCTTTCCAACGATTAACAAAGCCTTCCGGTCAAATTGAGTTTAACTGTGATCTCAATTTTTATCCATATATAGCAATAATAATAATTGTTAAATGTGCACCCAAACAGACTCGAGATAAAAAGATTTTTTTTTGTTTGTTTGTTTTTTTTTTTCATTAATGTTTAGAAGCAATCAATCTTTAGGATTTGTACGATATTGTATTGTTTCGAACAGGATTTTTTGTTGTTCATTTTGTGATTGTAATTTAAAACACATTGTCTTTCCACGGACTGGAGTTTGGCGTGTCTTGTTAAAGGTGTTGAATTCGAAACTTATTGATCGGAATACCATTGACACTGTTTTTATGTCGCTTTAAGATCCAAAAATTGTAATGTTTCATTGATTTGCAATTGCTCGATTGCATGAAAATTTGCTTTTTGTGTTTTATAAATTATTATCTTTTATTTTACCGTTTAAATGTTTTAATTACAATTAAATATGTTTTGTTTATTATCTCATTTTATCGCCCAACTAAAAGTATTAAATATTCGAAATTGATAAGTTCAAAATAATTGAACATCTTTTTCAAGGTGCGAAAAATGTTTCGCATTTATCATTTAATTGTGATTACTGATGATGCATTTGACTGCAAAAAGCTTTTCTTTCTTTTCTTATATTGGTTCTGAATGTCAAAAAAGAAAGAAAAGATGGTCGTACATAAGTGTATGTAAGCTGAATTACGTTTAAGTTAACGATTAAGTTATGAAAAGAAGACCTCTTGAAAAAAAAGTTCAACAATGAGAATGTAATTGAAAGGCAGATCAAAATGTTTCTTTCAGAATTATTATTATTATTTATCCATGGACGCGATGATGTGATTATTGTCAGCGTTCACAAATCAATGTCTTTACATAAGATGCGATTCTAATAATTATTATTATTCAAGCATTGCGTTATGTTGTTCAGTATAATCAATTATAGCCGTGCGATTCGTGTTTTTCAATAGTTTGACTAGCCTGATCACTTTCCAATTGATTTATAGATATATTTTTTCTGTTTTCATAAATATAATGAATAGATCTATGATACAAACAAAATACCATAAGTACGTTTAAGAATCTGCGTAAGATAACGATTTCGATCTGTTACGACTGCGATTGGCAAGTGATACGAGAGAAATTGTTCAGAGACAAATTAGATATTTTGCAATAAAATTCATGAGCAGTATGAAAAAATAATAATAATAATAATCATGTCATTTTTCATTCGATCAAGCTTCTCGTCCTCTTGATCGACTAATTTCTTTTAGTCTACATTTTTTATTTCCGAGATTTTACTAGCTGAATTGTGCGAAGTCTACTAATTTATAGCTCTGTTACTTGTAGAACTTGTGCAGGCGAATTGAATAAAAACAATTTTGGTTAAATGTTGCTTATTTGTCCTTTTTTGAATTTTTGTTTTAATTTTTTTCTCTCTACGTTTGACGTGTCAGTTATTCACATTTAAATCATGTGTATGCTTTTTATAAGATTTAATTTAATGAGAAGAAAATGTATATGATCTCAACGCCAGTTTTGTCAACATTTGACAATGAACGTACATCACGAGGGAACTCGTTTTATAGTGTTTGTGAAGTAAATTGTAAAAAAACACCAACGGTCACCAAAGTGCACCTAATCCTGAGTAAATTCAAATTGATATGAATATTAAATTTAATTGTATTAATCTGATGGAAATACTGTTTACAAGTGAGTTTAATAATGAAGTTGATTTAATTTTTCAATTTTGTTTCGTGTTGTTTCAAAATAAAAGTCAGTCTTCAAGGCAATCAGAAACAACAATGTTATTAAATTCACTCAATTAATACACATCCATTAGTATTTCTGAAAGAATAAAATTTTTGTGTTAATTTTCATGATACATGCAAAGGCAATACGGAAAATGGTGGTGTTATTGAATTCGCTGAAATTGAATTATTTACTGAGTTTTAGCGTTAGTTAGCAATAGCTTTTGTTTTATTATTTCAGCCCCATGGACCCATCCGTATCCCCTAAGCACCCAGTAGTGAGGTACGTTTCTGCATACCATTATATCACAATCCACTTTAATTTATCATTTGTTCCGTGGCTATCAGTCATTTATATTTACTTATCTGTTTCTTTTTTTTTTTTTCGTTACGCATATATAGATACTGTTATTATTTTGCCAGACTAATCACTGGTGCTCTGTCAAAACATGACTTATTCTTCTGATTTGATTCTTTCCATGGTCATTTTCATGCAGAACAAACATTTTTCGATTGCATAATTTGATAAATTCTCAACGAAAAATATAGACGAATGAGGAAATTCGACTGGTTGTTGTAAACTTGTTCAAAAGTCGAACAAACAATGTCATGACGAGTGAGAAAAAAAAATGATAAAATAAAATGATATTATCGATATCTTGAGTTTAAGTTTCGTTTTCTCGCGATGGAGACTCTTGATTGCAACTACATTTCAGGATTGTATGGTAAAAATGTCTACAAATTTAATAAGAAAAGAAATATTATTATTTTAGATAAACGATGATAAATGTAAAATGATTGTTAATTGAGTTGTTGATTGAACTGCACTTTAGTTGTATGTAATCAAAAAATGGTGTACATGTTGATGTGATGTTTGTTACAGTGGTGCAACAACAAATGACGAACACGTGAAGCCGCGCAGTTTGCGTTTCACTTGGAGTATGAAGACTACCAGTAGTCGAGATCCCATAGAAATCATGGCTGAAATCAGAAAGGTATTGATGGCAAAGAACAATGTGGCGTGCTAATCTATGAAAACGAATGTGTAAAACTATATAATTTAGTACTCCAATAAACGATTAAGTTGTGAAATAATTTTGATTGAACTTATGTAATTGATTAGATGGATGAATTTAAATAAATATTGTCAGTTTTGAATTTGAAAGATTATGGCAGTCAGTTGTTGCTGTTGATGTTTGTTGAAATGAGTAAATTAATGAGAAATGAATAAATTGCAGGTTCTTGATGCAAACGAATGCCAGTACGATCAGCCGGAGCGTTTTCTTTTGATGTGCGCACATGGTGACGCAGCGACAGACAGCCAAGTGCAATGGGAAATCGAGGTGTGTAAACTGCCACGGCTCTCCTTGAATGGAGTCCGATTTAAACGCATCTCTGGTACTTCCATCGGCTTCAAGAACATCGCCAGCAAAATTGCGAACGAGCTAAAGCTGTGACTGCCGGTGAGTGGCGCATTATCCTCGCGCGCCAACCCATAACCCATCTCTTACGAACCTTGCCACCAGGTGGCAGCAACATCCTCCGAAGAATTTTACTCTTACTTTTTCTACAGCTTTGACTCGTTAGATTCGGACTCGGAAGAGATTTTCGTTTAACAAAATGTTGCTAACAAAAGAGAGAAAAATGACACAGAATTATTCATGGTGGGAATAAACAATTTAGGAAATTGATGCGAAAAGGAAAGGAAAATAAAAGAAGATACAACATTGGCACTTTTGTGATTTAACGAGTACTCTCTTGAATGCCAAAAACGGAGCAAGTCCGATCAAGAGAAGGGGTCGATTACATTGTCACAATCAGCAGTATTATTTCACGGGACGAGCCAATCCTAAATAGTGCAGTCAAGTCTTTTCACAAGATGACGAGCTTTTTCATTTTTATATACACTAACGCACTGCTCGGCGAGTTACACCCCTTTAGTCTTTCCTGGTTCATACCAGTACCCATCTCACTTCCTGCTTCCTTGTCTGATTGACGCCAGGGCAGCTGCAAATTTTTCGATGCGATCTGTGTTCATAGTCGGCTTTGACAGTTAATCTCATCTCGCCAAATCACAAAATCATTCGTGTTTTTTTGTTTTGTCTTTTAAGTTATGATGTAGCGTGTTAATGCGCCATCTGGTGGACGGAGGAATTATCCAAATTACGAAAAATATTGTTGAATTAATCGAAAATTTCAACTGCTGATCGCGATGAGTTAATTATTTTATGAATAGATCTTTTTTAATTATTAGATTTTATACATGTGTACTTTTTATTGCTATTATTGCTATTATTGGTTTTTTTTTTTTTTTTTTTAAATATTTTTATTCAATCGAGAGGGTCCAATTGCGCAGCATCATCTGCGTTTTTGTAAATAAATTACTGATGCTTATTTGATTATCATGAAGAAAGTGCATTCGAGTTTTGTAACATTCGAAACGCGATGTATTAGCAAAGTATTATAATATTTTCTAACACCTCCCTCATATGTAGACTTGCCATTTTAGTTTTACTTTTTTTGTTCGCTGTTGGGCACTCTACAGCGAACTGTTTTGTTCTGTTTTTGTTTCATCCTTTTGTATCCACATAAAATTGATGATTGTTCAACAATATTTTCGATACCTGATTGTAATAATCAACACAGTTCAAGTTGTGGGTTTAAATTATACAGCACACATTTTTTTGATAATAATGATTTGCCTCCCTCTAAAATGTTTTAAATCCTTGAAGTACATTTTTATTCCACTAAAAAACCACATTAAGATAGTGTTGCTTATTTCAATCTCAAGTGCTCAGTCAATCGATGTCAAATAAATTGTTCAAAATATGTTCACAGATTCTGGAGAGTTTCGATTGGTTCTTTTTTATTCTAACGATTGTAACTTTTATGTCAACGATGCGCTTTTAATATCATAATTTTTATCATACAATAAATTACGGCTCTTTCTAATTTGTGAACGTGTTTTTTTTATCACACGTTGAGATTGCATAACAAGGACAAATTTTTTTATACGCTGAAAAAAGTTTCCGTTATAGTTGAAGAGAAATAATAATCATAATAGTAATCATAATCATAATAGTAATAATAATAATAATAATAATAATAATAATAATAATAATAATAATAATAATAACAACAATAATAATAATAATCATAATTATTAATAATAACAATAATCATAATAATAATAATAATAATAATAACAATAATGAATAATATACCGTGAGAACAAGTTTTCAAATTGTCCGATAAGCAAGAGACTTGATGGAAAATGATTCTTTTTCTCAGTGCATAATCGTAAAATGAGAAAAGGCAAAAAAAAACTCGATATTTGCGATAATGGTCCCGCGATACGATATATATCACGTTATAATATAGTAATAATAGTGCTGCAATAAAAAAATTATCGAACGATTTTTTCTTACAAAGGATGTAATAAAATAAAAGTTGATTAATATTTAAACGGATATATACTTGAAAGAAGGATACACGTAAAAGAAACGTGCATAAATAATTTTACATTTACATAAGAAAAAAATCTAAAAGCTTTTCGTATTTTATTTTAACGGATGCGAGGGTAACTGATGAACAAATCAAAGTATCACTATTTCTCAAAAAACTTCATCTTAACAGTAGATTTTGTACATACCTTGATAATTCAATAAAAATAATTCAATTATATTTATATTATACATTCATTTTACATTTAATTCTCTCTCTCTCGCTCATGTGAAGATGAAGTATGTATGTATTTATAAGTTTGCTTACATAAACAATTATCTTTTTTATCATTAATTCTGCAAAAGGATTGAAATTATAATTATTATAAACACATAATTATTATTAAGTCGTATTTTAAATTTGAAGAAATGGCACTACGAGAATTCATTAAGAGCCTCTTACATACAACAACAGAAATGCACTTGCATTAATTAGAATCAGTCATTCGTTTCCCTGCAACTCATTAACAACAGGTGTAAACTTTTTATGTGTGATTAGCTTGATTCTATCATAATTTGAAAAAATAACTATATTTTATTGACTATTCAAATTCATAGAAAGTAAAAGGGAAAGTAAGCGTTTCAATGTTTATTTTCGCGATAAACAATTTTTTTTGCAACTTGCTCAACCATTAATTTCACAATCAATATTTCAAATTGGAGAAAGCTTTTGTACAAAAATAAAATTGTCAAATCTTGTGTATTTTTATAATGCAATTTTTGTGCAACTTTTGTACATCCTATCACATTTTTATACAACTTTGTCTCGTGTACTATGAAATTGGTTTGATTTCACGTTCAAGCAAAAAAGTTGTTCGGTAATTTAGCACATAATAATGGTTTAATCAAAATGAATTTAACCCTCAACTACGCGCGTGTGTGTGTGTGTGAGAGAGAGAGAGGGGGGGGGAGAAAGAGAGAGCGAGAGAATGTTGAGGGTTAAAGCTGTCCGTATTAACCTTTTTCAACCTACGAGTCATTGCGTACGTAAAAAAATATGTTTTAGTTGTTCATCAAATGAATATGCAAAATTAATCAAAAAATTTTCTCGTGATTTTCTTAATGTTCATTAAAACAACAATTTATTTTGAAAGTTGCTTAACTTAGTTATTATCGTTATGCACATAATGATCATCAAAGTATACTCATAAACATCTAAAAAATGTAACGTTAGACCATTATCGTAGAAATTTAGAAATATTTTATGTATCTCTGGAGATATAATAGGTTAAAAAGGGTTAAATATAAAATTACATTTGGTTCTCGTGAAATGAAATGAAAAACGCGAAATGTTGCAAATAAACAAAAAATCGATATAAACGACTGATAGCAAATAAGTATCGAGTCCAGTAAATTATCACCCGAATGGTTTTTATGAATGACAAGATCGTACAGCTGAGGCATCGGGACTTATTCTCGTAAAGAGGTAAAACAAATTACTGATATAATATACTTGTTCATACACTTGTGCTCATACGATAATTTGCGAAATCAGTAAAAAGGAAAATATATAAATGTATACAGAAATACATATATAGAAACCCACAAAGGGACGAGATAAAATTTATATTCTACTATGCAGAAAAGAATAATAATGAATGATTGTACATTTCTCAGCTATGCGTACAAGTTTATGTACGAGTGTAAAAACAAAAATGAGTGAATATATATAGAAGAATAAATATAATTATGATTTGATCTTTGAGAAATAATGTTAAAATGAATTGAATATAATCGGCGATGTGTATTGAATGCATCGCAATGTAATTAAGCATATTCGAAACCATGTTAATATATACATATAATGATGTAGGTTACGCTATTAGACAATTTTAGGATTAGAGATGTTATATTCATTTAATATCATTAACGTAGAGAACATTGTTTGTCAATCTGTACGTATACAGGGAGAAAAGGCAAAAAAAGGCAAAGTAAAACGGTGAAACGGCAATTAATTGTATTATTATATAGTACATTAGTAATCGACCTCTTTGTCGTAATCGTTCATTATCATCGTCACGATCACACGATTATTATAATTATAATTATAATTATAATTATTTTATTTTTAATGAATAAAATTTACAATAATGTTAGATATATAAATGATCATATGATGTAGATGAATAACATGAAATACTGTATTCTATACATACTTCCACCTTTCGCTCGCGCTTGTTTTAACAATTGAATGTATATTAATGATTAAAGATAATCATTTCAAAATTAAGGACACTCATTAACTTCGTGAATTGAGAGATAGTGCGAATTTTCATCTAAGATCAAGGCACCTGCAAATATTACTACATTATTGACAACACACATCAAAACACATTTTACACACGCACAGTTACATAAACGTTTGTTAAACAATTAAAAAATATAATAAAAAGACAAAAAATTAATTGAATAAATGACATTTCAGTTTGTAGATAAGTAAATATAAAGCTTCGCTAAGTGTTTTCTGGTGGTCAGTTTCCGGACTTGTAGGAATGAAAAATAAAAGATAAAAATTGTTTATAATAAAATGATAATACATATTATTTCTAAGTTAACAAAGTTTGTCATTTGAAGATATTGTGTAGTGTAAAATTGAATGATCTCCAAGTCGCAATGAATTGTGATTTGAGACGCGTGATTGACGTCTCTGGTTTTTTGGGATCTGCCAATGACGACTCGGAGCCATTTATTTTTATACATGCAACAAAAACCCGTCAACACAAACTATGATACGTATCTGTTATATACAATTGTCTAATGTACCGTTATTGCAATTTCTTTTATCGATTGAGATTATTGTGAACAAAACTTTAAATAATCATGTCTTTAATTTAAAATTAAATGAGATTGTAAATATAAAACAAATTGAGTAATTTATATTATATATACAAATAATTTAATTGTGTGATGTTCATTAGACTCAAATGTTGGCAAAATAAAATATAAAATCAGTAATTTTCTAGGAAAAAAGTGTTGAACTAAATAATAAGAAGAAGATAACAATTATTATTATTACTGGATGTAAGGCGTTTTTAAAATTAGAATTTGTATAACTTATTGTGAATATGTTTCTTTACTGGCATTAGGTGAATTAAAATCTTGGGTACTGTAAAATGATATTTAAAATAGTTATTTGTATACGAATACAAACGTAACATAATGCATTATATTAAAAAGGTTTCATTTAAGCAGAAGATGAAGGAAGAAATAACTTGCTGGAATTCTCTTTTGTATGTATAAATACTAAACAAATTGTACAAACATACTTTTTTAAATAATAATTTTTATTTATGTGTGTATAACTAACAGGTGGGCATACGTTTTTAATGTACATACATATATTTTTAATTTCAAATATTTTTATGTAGTTATTCTTAGATTTGAACAAAGAGCTAATCGAATTGTTAGATATTATATTTTATTTTTCAATAATAAAAAATATGTAACAATGTATGTTACAATTTTGAATGAACGCCCAAACCAGGCATTTTATATTCTGATTGCAGTAAGTAGACTCTTGTTTCATTATTATAATCGAAAAAGCAATTTTTATTTCAAATATTTTTCCCCCATCATTTTATTCGAGTGTTAATATGATTGTATCAAATTTTAATAAATAGTTTTGAAATATAATGAAAATCCAACGATGATAAAAGGTAAGTAAGTTATCTTTTTGATAAAATCAAAGAAAATAAAATTAAACTTCAGTTTATAGATTGCAAAAAGATTGTTTGATTGGTGCGATGAAAAGAATGAATAAATATCAGAATCAGGTTCATGTGTCGAATAATAACTCTCTCAGTCATCCAATACCCTTTATCTAGTTTCCGGGTTATATTATGACTATATGGTTCATGCAAATGGTGTAAACAAATATTTCATATCTGTATTTGTCACACTCAACACTCCACTTAAAGGTCTTGAGTGGTCAAGAAATGTGACTGTGCAATTGTATACCCATACTTCAGATCATCGTTCATTGCTAGCTAGCTTGCTCAGTGGTGGTAGAGACGAGTTCAGACCAAAGTCGTGATCGTTTTTTGAATTCAGTCATAGTCAGTTGTACTCCATCAAGTGAAGTGTAACTTTCAAAACTGACATTAACTTCAAAAATGCTATAAAACTTTTTAAGTTATTAATTCTTAATTAATTGACCCAACATAATTTTATTTGGTTTGTTTTTTATTGAATTTTAATATCATTTGCATTACAGATTTCTTTGATTCTGAATAGTACTTTCTGTATTATCGGTAAGCAAAGTGTTAAACCTTATTTTAAAATAAAGAATTATGCTCTGTTTATCGCAAGTACAGTGGGTAGTAATCGTCAAAATTGCTGCCAAACAATTTTTTTGCATCTAGTTTATTATTTTGCTATCTTAGGTTGATTTGAATTTTAGCACCTCTCATATTCTAGAATAAGTACCGAGTTATTGAGAGGAATTATGCTAGATTGTGCGAGTTGCAAAATAATCTATCACTATTTCGTTTCTCTCAAATGTCATTTTTTGTTTCAAATTTTTCTAATAAAACAGTCAATCGTTTTTCAATTATGATTTGAATTGTAAATGATTGAAGCGTTGTATTATCAAAAGATTCAATGGAATTTAATTTTGCTGATGAATTTTACTTGAATTTCTATTTGTGTAGGTGATTGAATGTGATTCAATTCACAGCTCCACCAATACAATTTAGTGTAATATTATCATCAGTGATTTTCAGTTGTTGTTTTCGAGGATTGTCTCGAGGCCGACAAGATTGCTTGCGTATCAGTTGAACGGAGTGAGTAAATGACGAACGTTTGAATAAATTTGACAAGAAAAATTGTACACATTAGTACAACAGAAGAACTGAACAAGAAGAAATTCCTTAAGATGCGCATAGCAGTTATTGGTGCGGGGGTTGTTGGGCTGACAACAGCAGTCGCAATAAAAGAAGCTTTCCCAAATTATCTCGTGACTGTGCTTTCCAAAGATTTTTCACCTAACACAACTGGGGATGGAAGTGCTGGCTTATGGGGACCTTTTGCTCTAGGCAACTCTTCAATTGAGAAAACTCTGTAAACAAATCATCAATACTAAGAACCGCGTTCATGATAAAAAATTGCGTTAAATTAAAATAAATATAACTTTTATATTAGTATATGGGCTGCAAGAACACATAAATGGATGGAAACATTTTGGAAAAGCGATTTAGCTGCAAAAGTAGGAGTAAGTTTAGTTCCAGTTCTGCGAGTTTATAATGAAAAATCAATTCATGATTTTGCATTAAAATGGGTTCAACTCGTTTACGGTGGGATTGAATTGGACGAGAAATATTTAGAGCAATTCTATATTGATTTTAAGAAAAAATTTCAGTAAGTTTTTTTTTTTAATATTCCTCTTTGTGTTGTTATTATTATTGACGGTTGATTTGACAATTTTTCAGATACGGCTTACATTTTGTCACGTACACTTGTGAGCCTACAAAACTGTTACCTTGGTTGATGAAAAAGTTTATTTTATTAGGTGGACAAGTGAAACAGCAATTTGTTAAGGCATTTAATGATTTACAAAATGAACATTTTGACTTGATTATAAACTGTAGTGGTTTGGGTGCTTCTACTTTAGCAAATGATAATTCAGTAATACCGATTCGAGGCCAAATTATGAGGGTAAACATTAAATAAAATAATTTTTTATCTAAACATTCAAGATTACTGAATAAACTTTTATTTTTAGAATGCCTTTAAAATATATGGTCACAAGTTTAAAGTTTTATGAATTACAATTTTTAGGTTGACGCTCCTTGGATTTATGAAGTGGTATTAGAAGAATGTACTAATGGCAACTACATAATTCCAAAGTATTATTTCTTAAATTAGTTCTACTTTTTTGTAATAGTTTCGATTTGCTGCATTTTAATTTTTATCTCAATATTAATCAATGACATCAACGTATTGATTTGTTGGCAAACTCTTTTTGAAGAGTAAATCTTTTTTTACTTTACTAGCTTTACTGAAGAGTAAAGCTAGACTTTCTTCGTTTCGTGTTATTTTTTCAGCTTTCAATTCCATAATTCAATCCATTAATTTGGTTTAATATTAAAATTAATATGTTGCAAGTTTATAAAATTTAATAATTTATAATTATCAAAAATGATTGATCAATAAGTGGAATAAAAAAAGAAATTGTTTAAATAAATTTAAATAAAAATTTGATTATCCAACGATCGAAGAAATTTTCTAGCAATTTTTTTTTGTAATATTCTGTTTGCTTAGCTTTTTGTCATATTGAACAGAATTATTTTTCGTCTCGGTTTGTCACGACAAAGTGTAATGAATCAAAGATATGATGACACATAAGAGTTCAAATAATAGCTCAATCAAAATTCGAACATTGACTAAGTCAGTTGTATTGTTAAAATCTAAGAATTTGTAATTTAATTGACAGTATGAACACTGTGGTTTTGGGAGGAACTTGTCAAAGAGGAGATTATGATACTACAATAAGAGAAATTGATTCTTTGTTCATTTATAAAGGATGTTCCAGAATATTTCCAACTTTACAGGTAGTGTCAAATTTTATTTTTATTCACAAAAAACGTTTATGTATTCAATGTTCTTGTCAACAGAATTGTCAAACAATTCAAAAGTGGACAGGCCTTCGACCAGGGAGACCAGACGTTCGTCTGGAAGCTGCCAGGTACGAATTTTCTAATGGCCAGAATGTCATGGTAAGTTTTTATTTTTAACTTGAATGATTTTTTTTGCTTCCCTTCTATTAGAATTTTCGTTTATTTCAGGTTATTCACAATTATGGCCACGGTGGAAGTGGAGTTACATTGTGCTGGGGTTGTGCTTTAGATGTAGTAGCAATTATAAGACAAACAAAAAATAACGTTAATTCACATCTTTGATTTTTCTTAATTTTTTTTTCATTAATTCAAATTATTCTTAATATGAAGTGAAAAAATTGAACTCTGATAAGTGAATAATTTTTTCGAGTAACTTTTTAACAATTTGCAAACATCTCAACAGTTAAAGATAAATTGCGATTAAAATTAAGATAATTGGAACGAAAAAAAAAACGATAGTCATATGAACAATTATGTGCAGTTGACTAAGTAAAGTGTTATTTAGTCTGCAGTATAGTTGCTAATATATTATTAAAAGGAAATTTCTAATTTAAAGTTTGGAATGATAAAAATAGTTTATACAAAAGTTCTTTCGTGTAACAGATATCTTGCCGTACAAGGTACCACAGTTCTATTTCAACCTTGTCCTATGCTTTCTCTCCGATCTGCATAATTGCATGGGAAAATCGATCCAGTATAATTATTATGAATGGAAAATAAAATATAATAAAAAGTTTGTCAAACAAGTTACAGTTTTGTTTGCAACGTCAGTGATGAACAAGCTAGCGTCCAAGCGCGAATCTTTTCAATCATTATTGTGACATTTGTCAGTCAAAAGTTTCCGGCAAATATTAATTTCTTTTCCGATCAAATTTATTTGTTGTTGATATTCATTATTTATTGATTGCTTTCAAACAAAACAGTTGAAATGAAGGTGAAAACAAAACATTCTTAAAAATGAACTGTCAAAAATTTGAAAAAATAAATCACAATTTCTATCAGTGAAAAAGATCTAATTTATTTTGCAAATTCTTTTCCCAAATTGATTGTTCGCTGTTATATTTTCTTCAAAAAATTAAAAGGAACTGAAATTATTAAGATATTGTAACAATCAAATATGGTTATAACGATCACGGAACCCCTAAATTTTGAAATACACAAGGTTAAAGATCAGGAAAAGCTCACAACTCTGTACAGTTTGTCAAACATTTATCAAAATAACAAAGTTGAAATCAAGTTGGATCTTAAAAGTTATCATCTTTCAAGTGTTCCTTCTTCTCTGGTTGATGATAATAATGTTAGCTTTCAAAATGAATGTTATTTGATCGAATCAAAAAGGCAAAAAGGTATATAATTGAATTGATCTTCATTCAATCAATCATCAATCATCAATCATCAATTGATCAATTTTTGTTTCTTTCTTCAGTGGATTCAGTTGTACAATGCTCAAGGGACAATAATAACAAATTCGAGGTTGAAAGTGCTAGAAAAGTGAAGAAAAAAAAAAGGTCTATGAAAAGAAGACTGGAACTGTTTATAATTCAATTCAATAAATGTTGTTCTATTTAATTAATAATTCGTTTAATTTGTTGTTACAGAATATTGACAATTTGCACGGCGAATTGCAAATACGAAGTTTTGAAAAGAATAGCGACTCAAATCGGTATGAAAGAAGTTAACGAAGATAGCAGTTGGAATTTATATTGGACTGACGCGACAATCGGAATTGATCGTATCAAAGATATGAAGAGGTTTCAGAAGATCAATCATTTTCCAGGAATGACTGAAATTTGCCGGAAGGATTTTCTAGCAAGAAACCTCAAACGGATGGTCAAATTATTTCCTAAAGATTACAATTTTTTTCCAAAAACTTGGTGTTTCCCGTCAGAGTGATATTTTGTTCCAATTTTGTGATAGTATCATTTCTTCCAGAACTGTTTGTTTAATTCAATGTGTTTTACAGTTTAGGGGAAGCAATAGAATTTGCGAAAAATAAACGATCCAAAATTTTCATCCTGAAGCCTTATGCAGGATCTCAAGGCCGAGGTATTTTTTTAACTAGAAATCTAAAAGACCTAAAGGTCTCAGAACGAATGATTTGTCAACTTTACATTACAAAAGTAACGTTAACATTTCTTGACTAATTCACCTGATTGTATTATAATTATAATAATAATTCTAAAAATTCCGTTTGTTACAGCCTTATACAATTGATAGTTTTAAATTTGATCTTAGAGTATATGCTTTAGTAACATCATGTGATCCTCTTAGAATTTATGTTTATAATGATGGTCTAGCAAGGTATGTAGTTACAATGAGAAAATGAAAATGTTTCAGTACCGTGTGTTGCTTGAGAATAACTTTGTCAAATAAAACTTGAGCATTAGTAGGAATTATTGATAATGGCATTCATAGTTTAATGATAATAGGTTTGCAACGAGCAAATATAAAGTAGTAACAGATTCAAACATGCTGGATGTTTACATGCATTTAACCAACTACACGGTGAATAAGAACAGTGACACATTTGTCACAGATGAAGAATGTGGGAGTAAAAGGTAAAACAGATGTTTTATCATATATTAAATTGTACCCTCTTTATTATTAATGAAATCCTCTTTGTTATTATTGTAGTTCCATATTAATTTAGAATATCGCAATTATTAAAATATAATCATGTATAACATTTGCGACAAAATTTGTACAACAAAATTCGACAAAATGGAATGTTTTGTATTTTACAATATCTAAATATATGATGATTGTTAAAATAATAACAATTTATGTATATTTTTTACTTTGATAGAACATTTGCAACGTTGAATAAGTGGTGGAGAAATAATAACGTCAACGCGGAAGAAGTTTGGAGTAAAATCGATGAGATCATTGTAAAAACAATATTAGCAGCTTTTCCTTCGTTAAAACACAGCTACAATGCTTGTTTTCCGAACCACGATGTAATCAACGCCTGTTTTGAACTCCTAGGTTTTGATATTTTACTTGATTGGAAACTCAAACCATATCTATTGGAAGTAATAAAATCGACCAAGTTTATTTTGTGCAAAAATTTGTATTCAGTTTCATGTCCATTGAACTATATTATTATAATGTTTAACTTATAGGTAAATCATTCGCCTAGTCTTCATACGGATTCCAAAGTTGATAAACAAGTGAAAGAGTTACTTTTGATGGACACATTCGAGATGTTGAACTTGTATCAATACAGCAAGAAGAAAATTATCGAAGAAGATAAAAGAAGAGTTACAGAAAGACTTTGGCACGGATTAAATCGAGAAATGTTGTAAGTAATAATTTGTTAAAAACTGCTCAAATCTCGAGGGTTAGCTCTAATGGTATACAATTTTGTTACGATCAATTTCAACAACGAATGCTAAAATCTATTTTTTACTTTTCATTCATTTCCGATTGCTAATGCCTTTATCAACGCGTTACTAGGTGCACTCGATGCCAAAACAAGATTCTTATTACGTCATGAACTGAGTATTTCTATCATCACTTTGGCAAAGAGTAAAAAATGGTTTCATGCATACCGAGTTCAACAAACACAGCGACCAATTTGCAAAAGCAGTCGCGCTCTGACAAATCAATTTCAGACAACGATTAATTCTTTGAAACATTCGTTTAAGCCAAGTTGATCATGTTCTAGTGTGAATGATGCTTCTTCGGATTTGAAGACGAAAGCTGACAAAAGCAATGTCATTCAGAAACAATTCGAATGGGAGAGTACGCATTTAGGTAATTATCGAAGAGTTTATCCTGCAGAGGATAAGGACAAGTACAAACCATTTTTCAACCAAAGCGTAACTTCTGTCTTTCACGAAACTATAGCATCCAAATCTCGCGAAGAGGCTGTTAAACATCAGAAAGAAGAGTATGATGTAAGTATGACACAAATTATCAATTTTTCTAGTGTTTTTGAGCCGACAATGTCTAATCGATCAATCATTGAGACATCGTTGAGATGTCGTGTTTAATCGTTTTTAATCATTATCAAAGGTCGTTAAGTCTAACATTATTTGCTTTTAATTTTAAACTTATTCAAACAAAAATTTTGCATTCAAATCTTCAATCAAAATATCGCATGTTCAAATTTTTTTAAATAGACCAATTAAACAAAATATTTAATTGTTCAATTTTTCGATTTTTCTAATTTGCAAATTTATAAGATTTCTTAATTTCTAACATTTAGAATGTTAAAATTATTGTTTTATGTTTTTTTTGCATTTTCCAAATGTTACATAATTAAATTTTGGAAATTAAAAACAAATTTGAAAATATTTAAATTTTTTAAATTATTTCATTTTCATATATTCAGAATTTCTTTAAATGTTGGTAAACGTAAAATTGTGACAATTTTTAGATTTTTAAAAGTAAAATTATAATTTTCGACTCAAGAAATAGTTAAATGTTTTAAATAGTAAATTTTTATACATTTTCATTTAAAAAAATATTCACATTGATGCGAATTTTGAGTTCTTCAAAACATTTTTAAAAGTTAAAAATTATGAATTAAAAAAAATTCTTTATAATTAATGTTTTTTAATTTTCGTAAATTCATTTTATGAAACGTTAAAACAAGAAAGTCTCAGTGAGAGGATCGTGAGAGAATGTATCTTTGTGCGCGGCAGCCAATCAGAGCTCTTAAAATTTGACCAATGAAAATTATGAAACATTTTTTCACTTAGTGTTGTAAAGTTGGTTCGTGGAAGGGAGAAATATTTAATTTCCACATTTTTTCTTCAATCCAACCATTTTCAATTAATTATATAATTAATAAATTAACTTGATTATTTAATTTATTTACTAAATTGTTATTCAAATAGATTATTATTAGAAGAAACCTACAATGATAATTAATTACAGAAAATCTTATCAAAATCGAACAGAATATGCTAAGTATGAACGATACGATATCTTTTCGGTGCTCGATAGGCACTACATGACTATTTATGTAGTAAAAAATGCAGACGGCCAATTTTAAGGGTTAAAAATTCTAATGTCGAACAAACTTTTGGCTTGACAATTCAAAATTCTGAATCTAAAAAGCTGAGAATTGAAAAATGGATTAAGCATTTTTGTTTTAAAAATATTAAACAAAAAATGTTTCACACAGCTCAAGATAAAAGAAGACGAGAACAAAAGGTTAGCAACAAAAATAAATAACGAAGTAAAATTGTGCACAGAAGGTTCCAGTTCTTTTCTGAAGTTGAAAAGTTTTCAAGAAAAGAACACGTTTCAATTAAAACATCAGCTTATCAACGGGGTAGAGTGATGTTATGGCAAAATTATTATAATTCGTCGTTTGTATTTTTCATCATTTAAAGATGTTTCTCTTGCAGGCTCAAAATATGCCGAAAAATGAAAACCTGTACAGCTTTAAACCAGAATTCATATCTGTCAAAGAGGAGAGGGAAAGACGCCGGTCATTGTCCGAGAGAACTCACTTGATGAATAAGCTGAATATGTTGAATCTTATATACTCTTCGTTGAGATATAACAAAGTGTTGAGTGATAATGACAAATCAAAGTATGGGCCATTTTTCGGGCCAAGAAAATTTGACCCGACACCATTGATTTTGGAAAAGAGACGATTTTTTGGACCTATTAGAAGATATAGCAATGATCGTGACAATTAATTTGAGACATGAACATTTTTTTGTAATGTGTAATTGATTTGCTTTTTTGATATCACAAGTTTTTGACTGTATTGTAAAATAAAAATTGTCTCCCCTTTTGGATTCGTCGTTTTGTAAATTGCTTAAAAATTAAAATTATAACTAATAAATCGTTGTGATAAAATAATTTTGAATACATTATAAATTTTGTTGTTACGATTGTAAGATCGAGTATGTAATTTTAAATCATTTTCATGTTTAAGGAGATGTAGTTTCTAATAATAAGAAAATTTTTAATGGATAATAGATTTATTTTATTTACATGTGTCCCTTTAAAATTTATGCGGCAATGTAGACTCGCAGAATGTTTACGTCATTAAACTCCGATCCCATTAAATCTAATAGAATGGAACATTCAGTAATTACTATATACACAAATGTAAGCTTTGTAATTGCAGCTCGCTCAATAAATTGAACGCAACGATTACAAAGATGACAACTAAGTGATTTTTCATTGTTTTTTGTTCTTTTTTTTTATATAAAAAAAGATTGGAATTTTGTATAAAACATTTTGTTCTGTGAAACACTTTTAACAGAACTCGTTCGATTTTTCACAGCAACCGAATTATGTAATAAAATAGCAATTCTTATTAAAAGTAAAAAAAAAGTCATACATTTTCATTCATCAAACTGGTTCTGATAAAATGTGCGAATGAATTATTGTTTTCGATTTCTTTTTCAACAGTTCATCAATTTTTATACATTTTTAGTTTTGTTGGTGACAATGAAAACACAGCGCATTCTACGTCTTGCTACAATGAATCGTATAAAACAGGATAATTTCAATCACGTCCAATGTTCATTGTGAGTGAATGACGAACTTAATGAATAAACGGAAACATTGTAAAAATTAGTTTGCGAAATTATTGGTTTGCTATATGGTCAATAGTTCGCTTCAAGCACCTCCTAAGTTGCACTCTGTGGGTTACAGTGCGTTGCCATATTCATAGAATTTTTGTATACAAAAAAAATTTTTTTAACTGATGCAAAATGGTTCTGATACCAGAAAATTTAAACAACTTTTGTGGGATTTTAAATTTGTCATGTTATCAAATTTCTCTTTGTTGTTTATAGACAGTCACAAATAAAAAATGTTTTAACTCTTTTGTAAGCACTTTAAGGACGTTTGACAACAACTACAAAAACATTCAAATCGGGTGGGAAAACATAAAACGTTCAGATACATGAAAAAATTCAAATATCAAAATAATACAAAAAATATTTTTATATTTCAACAATAACTTTTTGAAATTTTATGATTGATATTCAAACTTTCTAAAACGTTTACATCAATAATAATCAATATTATTTATACAGTTTTTCGAATCACTAGAAATGTCATTTTACGCTGTTTTAAAGTCGCATTCAGACTATAACAAAATGACATGAAAAAATGAGAATTGTTTTATTTTTGTTAGCGTTACGTAAAATAAAATAAAGTTACAGCTGGCTACTTGTTTGAAATAAATTTATCAGAGATAATTGCCACACAGCACTTTCCATATATTTTCCATTAAAGAAATGTCAATAAAAAAAGTAAAATAAATGTTATATAAGTAAAAAAATTATATTAATCTAAGAAATATTTATGTACAAAGTATTTGTTCTTGATGCTGCTGCATTTTCAAATACAAATCTATTTCAAAAAGAGTCCTAGCCGGACAGTGAAATGTTTGAAAATTGTTATCTGATTTCTTGATAGAACGAGATGGATGGCAAGACAACATAAATTATAATAGTAAATCTATTCGCTGTAATACTAGTATGAGCATTATGCAGTATAGATTTTTGTGTATGTTACTCATGTGTGGTAGTTTCTTAAAAACACTTGATTAAAATAGAATGAGTTCTAGAAAGTAAAAATGATATATGACTATAAATTGAATAATGTAAAAACTATACAATTCATGACAACTTGTCAGTAATGTTTTTGTCGCGTTTGAATTCGTATTTTAATCGCTCGCAATAATTGTTATCAGGTCAAATAATAAACCGTTACATTTTGATTTATACAAAAAAGTATAAAAAAGTCTATTGAATGCGGCAATATTCATCTATGACGTGTTTGGTGTTCATGAATTTCAGTATTAAGCTTCAGTGTGTAAATGGCTTTTTTTGATTTACATATCACTTGCACGTTGTTTGATGATAAACGATGAACCATGAGAACGAATGATTGAACATTGTAAAAACAGAAGTGTAACACTGAAGTTTGTAAATGATGCTAATTAATTAATGTCATTTTGTTCCTACAAAATTCTGCCAAAACGCAGTGTTAGTATCTGTTTCGTAGCATTAAATGTACATTTGTTTGATTCAGTTAAACCTGTGCTTTGTACCATGGAATAAGACTGATAGCTGAACGACAGTTGCAAAATAAAGAACAAATGAATAGTCCAAATATCAACTGCCTTCGATTTTGCTTTCGCTTCTTCAAATGTCAATATCAATTATTTAACTCCACATTTTTTTTCATCTTGCTATTTGAAATTGAAACCATCTTAAATTTTTCGATCACAATTCATAACAAAAATTCCAATTACACTTTTAACAGAAATATATATACAATTTAGAAATTGGAATCAGAAATATAATAATTATACACAATGCCTTGTTAAGTATGAAGCACGTTGATTAAAAAAATACCTAGTCGTCAAATTTAAGATGGTTATCAGTCAGACTTGATAAAAACTATTCGATTGAATTTATGTAACTATATAATTCAAATAATTTATTTTGAAATCTTGTAGTTTTTAACGATATCTCTAATTCATTTTTCATTATTTTTTCTCAACAAGTTAAAGATAAAAAGTTATCAACAATCAGCGTGTATGGATCTGTTGCATACGCTTTGTATACATGTGCTTGTGTCGTTTTCAATGTGTACATTCGTATGTATATTTATACATGCATATAACTGTACGTAGGTATACACACATATACATATACATATCTAACAAAGTGTTACTTTCACGTCGTTGTTGCGATGATCCAAGAAGTGTTATGGCTTAAATTTAACCAGAGGTATGCTTTTCGAATGCAGACACTTATCGCAAACCCATTCAGCATAGACTTCTTGTGTTAATAGTTGATACGATGCTTCCGATAGTCCAGTACAACCTCTGCAATATTTTGAATTGTCAGAAGTATTAAATATCGAATAATAAGACTAAATATTTTTGAGCAAAAATGGTCTAGTCTCTCACCTGTGAAACCAGAAATTGCAACCTGACTCACAAAGAATAGCTTGATCGTTGTCATGTACTTCTTTATGACACACTCCGCAAGGATAAATAGGGGGTGCATTCGGATTCTGTGGGTTGAATACCATAGGTTGATCTGGTGGATAAATCTACAACAAAAAACCTAATCAAAATGATAAGCTCTATGTTATGGCGAATAATAATAATAATAATAATAATAATAATAATAATAATAATAATAATAATAATAATAATAATTATAATAATAATAATAATAATAATATATTGAGAAATCGTACAGACCTCTAGTAGTTTATCGATTGCAACGCAGTGAATGATAGTAAAATGGAATGATATTATTATCTTATTGTTATTATTATTTTTATTATTATATAATTATTATTATTATACATATATATTAATACAAGACCTTTCCAGCGGAGACTGGCATAGGTTTGGGGCCCATACCAGGCGGGCCTTGGAAGCCGTGGGGTGGCATGTTTCCACTCATGTTCATGGGATGCGATGACATAGGTGGCGCTCCACCGATGTTATTTGACATGTTGCTCATCGGATTGGCCATGTGGCTCATCTGGTTATGATGTGCAGGCATGTTCATGTTATTCATCGGTGGTCCAGGCATGTTATTCATTTGATTTGGACCGGAAATGTTCATGTTATTGGAAACCATGGAGCTCATGGTTGTCATTGGGCCGTTGATTGGTCGGCCTAGATTGCTGAGATTACCGGCCATGTGGTTAGGGTGGGGTTGGGATCCGTTGTGACCCAAAGGACTATTTACATTGTTCAACGGTGGGCCATTAAGAGGACTGTTGGGCGGTATGTGACTGTTTAAATTGATAGGGCCATTGGGCATGTGGTTCGAGCCAGACATGCTGTTCATCGGCGAGCCTAGGGGCCCACCCATCGGACTGCCCATACTATGGCCCATATTGTTCATCGGACTGCCCATCGGTCCGCTGTTCATATTGTTCATCGGACTGCCCATGGGAGGTGGTCCACTCATTTGAGAGTTGCTCATGTGACCCATGTTCATGTGATTGTTCATAGGACCTGGGGGCCCGATGCTCGGTCCCATGTTATTCATCGGGCTCATCCCTCCCATCCCGTGATTCATCGGCGACATGCCGCCCATTGAGTGGTTCATGTGGTTACTCATCGGCGAGTTGCCCATCGGACTCATGTTGCCCATATTGTGGGACATCATCGGATTCATCCCACCTATCGACGCTAGTGGACTCATACCTCGCATCGGTGGACCGCTCATGTGGTGCGGGTGGTGAGGATGCATGTGAGGAGGACCGCTGTGCATCATCGGACTCGGCGCAGACTGCGGGGTGTCATCAAAAGGGTTACTAGCCACTATCGTGTCACCATAGCCTGTCAACGGGGGAGGCAGCAAGTCCTGTAACATTTACACACACACATACACACAATTATATCTACTACAACAACACACATTATATTATTCCATTTAATTTATTATATTATTAATAATATAATATTATATTTGATTAATTTTGTCCTCATACATCGTTTTTCGCCAATTACTTTTTTTGTTTCTCGCAATTACTCGCAATTACTGTATCATAAAGTTTTCAATTACAATATTATCGCATATTGTCAAGCTATATTTCTGTATAATCATTCTATTCCTTGACCTATACGTACTCCAGTATAGTAATGCATCTATCTATCTATCTATCTTACGGTCTAAATTATTAATTCACTTCTGGCTTTATAACGCAATAAAATTGTGAACAAAAATCAATGATTCCAGATGCATTCAACTTTATATCAATGATAACAAAAATAAAAGAAATTATTTTTATTTTGATTAAATCTATTTAAACGTCACAATAATTCTGGGACTGTGAGGAATAACCAAATAAGTGGTTTAAAATTTACTCATATACTTAACTGGTTTTTCTTTATAGCTACAGAAATGATATCTGATTAATAAAGTATCACGTTTTATTTTATTTCTATTGCTTAATTTTATTAATTCACAATGTATAAGAAAAAATAACGAGGCAGCCAATGTTGAGATTGGTTTATGAAATCAACATCCAATCATTGTTGTTTTATGAGCAACGACAAAAATAAACGAAAGTATTGATGCCAATGAAATGTCACATCTGAGATTCCTTCTGCTATATGAATTGTTTCTAATTTGTCATTATTGTGTAAAGAAATTAACTGATCTTATTGTTTTACTAACAAATAATTTGATGAAGATTTTAGTTTCTTTTGGTACTTTGAACAATAACATGTTGTTTAAGAATCATTGTTATTATTTATTGGGAAGTTACGTTGGCACTTTTATTGAATTAATGAGAATTATTTGTTCAATCGGACAAGCTCAGTTTTTATTTTGGAATAAAAATGAACTTTACCTGTACAGAAGGGGGTTGTTGAGGGGGCGGTTGAGCAACATTGGCATTGGTACGTCGTTTTTTCTTCGGGTTGCCAGCTGAGGACGGAGGAGGTGGTGGATGAGGATGAGTCGGTGGATCTGGATGTGGACCATTGGGTCCCATGTTTACACCCATTCCCATTCCTCCTAATGGCATCCTTGTGAAAGGTGGCATGCCTGCGATATTGTGGCTCATTTCCTTCGATCTCGTCCCTTACTTTATCATGCCGTGTGAGCGTCTCCGCAGCTCTCAAGACACTTCTGCCTTGGTGTCGTCACTCTGTAAAAATGCCAGTTCAGTTTAATTAGTTATATAGTTCATAGTTTAAAAGTCATATGATTATCAATATTGAATGTTTACTTTTTTAATTAAATTAAAAGTATGACAAAATTGTATACAATTTTGCGAACCAAGTTATGTAAACAAACACTTTTTTAGGTTATAAGACAAAGCAAATTGTGAATGAGAACACATTTAAAATAATTGTTGTCATATACAGTTAATAATATATAATAATAAAGAGTGTAGAAGGAAATAATAACTCATAAGAAACAATTGAAAAATGAGTAAGTGTAAGAATAAGACGATTAGTGTATGTGTGGGTTGTCAAACTAAAATGTTTGGTAAGGATTAACCTCTAAATAAGCGGTTAAAAATAAATGTAGATAAATTTAAATTCAAAAGAAAGAAATAAAGACAAAAAAATGGCGCAACATGTCAAGCGAGATCACTTTTGCAAATACATATTTGTGAACTGGATGTATGCATGGGATGATTTGATTGTGTACATTCTGCGTAGGAGGAGGTAAATGTATTTATACGCTCGTATAAAAATAAATAAGTTGCATTGTTGGGAGCACGATAACCTAAAATGTGTGTTTGGCGCGGGCCTTGCTGACACACGCTAGTTATTGTCAGTGGCAAAAAGAATGGATGAAAAAGGTCCATGCTAAGGCAGTCAACGGACCAACCTAACCTACGAATTTTGACGATGCTGCGAGGAGTTGGCCGTTGGCTTGAAAATGCTCAAACGGCCGGCTCAACCGTTAAAGATTTACTTACAATAACATTATAATCTCGGTTGCCGTCCCACAGGCATCTTTTGTTTGCTGTTTAGTTATTTTCTTATTCCTTTTTTTAAGTAAAGCGCGAAGAGATAGCGCGTAGAATGCGATGCCAGCCAAGCCCGTTCAGATGTTTTGCACGCGCAATTTATCGCAGGTCCGGTGTAATCACATATTTGTTTACAGTGCGTGCACCTTTCGCGTGCAATTGACGCGCGTGCTATGTGCAACTGATCACCGCACTTTTGTCAAAATTCGTTCGCGAGAGTTGAATGCACGCTGATGCTCAAAGTCGTCGCTATTGTCGCGTTACCTACGACGCGTATCAATGTTGGTGCCCGTCAGTATGCTTGTGTGCATGCACGCTTCTTCATTCTGCGCGTGTGTGTGTGTACTTCTCTCTTTTTTTCATTTGTACTCTTCGCGCTTCGACCATCTACACTCATCATAACATAGATGGCACTACCTCTCTTATTCGTCGAGCGCACACATACAAACGGGATCCACATTGTCGATCAACGTTATTTTATTTTCATTTTTTTTTATTTCTTTTTAATTTTTTTTTTAACATTTTACTATACTTGACTTATTTTTATGGATTATTCTTATCTTCAAATCTTATCCCAATATTAGAATTAGATGGTCCAATACAAAACGAGTTCAAGGTCACGAGTCTAGTCTAGTTTAGTCTAGTAACTAATATTTCATAGGTCGGTCCACAGGTCATAACAGTTTTTAGGTTAGAACCGGGAATAATTTAAATTTAAACTGAGCAACTGGTTAGAAAGATTGTTTTTTCGTTAATATTTATACAAACATGTTATTATAATAATTAAAGGCTTATAAAGGTTCGCCCTTAATGGTATTCGACAAGCGAAGCGTTACATGCTATGAACGGGCCGGTTCCCAGCCAATAAATTGTCTTTAACGGACCTCTGCATTATTTAACAGACTTATCTTTTAAGAGGACCCGAAATCAATTTTTTTTACAGAGTGTTCGAGAAATGTTTTTTTTTTACAAACAAAATAAAATTTGTTCATTTTATTTACAAATTATTATACTCACATAAATATTTATTTAATAAAGAAAAGAAAAAATAAAGAAAATTAATAAGCTGCGGTACGAAGTAAATCCTCTGTTTCGTTCTATCTATTAGTTGAGTCTAAAGAAATCACTTCAACCCCATCTATTTCTTTAGCTTTCAAAGTCTCGCAAGAACTTTTGAACAGAAGTTCTCTGACCTTTTTATCTATTTTTCTCCTGACGAAACAAGTTCGAAGCTCTTGTTCGAGACCAATAGCAACTCGCACGTATAATTCCCAACAGGACGCAGAGCTTAGAAAACTTATGTAGTCAAGATTGTGCTACACCCCAGAATGGAGATACATCTGCGTTACGATAAATACGCTACAATTTAAGAGACGCTTCGGATTTTTAATGCGTTCATCGCACCTATCTCTCGTGTTATTTTTTTCTATTCACTTCTAAATCTTTTGTTTAGATTCCATCCCATTCTTTTCACTTACTGTTACTGACTTTACTGCATCCAACAACTTGATTATGTCTTCATCTTTTTATCAGCAACTCGATCAGCTATTAGTTTTGTTCGCTACCCAATATTTTTAAATAGCTCGCTTACACCATCTACGCAATAACAATTACTGATGTAAGATGTAATTTTTTAAATATTTTACAATAAAGTTTGCTTAATTTTGATTTTAGATTATTAAATTATAAGAAACACATTGTTCTCTTATCATGTTTATAAGTTTATATTAATGAAAAATTAAAAATAAGTGTCACGGTCCACTAAAAGTTGTTCATTTTTGCCACTGGTTAGTATAATGAGAAATAACATATAATAAATAATAAAGTAATAAATCATAAAGCCCGGGAAAAAAGTCTCCTGTCTGATCATGCCTGGAAAATGAGTAGATCTGACTTCATCTAGTTTTGATTAAACCAAATAAAATCATACAACATTTTATAAAACTTGTTGCAAAGAAAAAGTATTGAAACAGACCTGTTTCAATAAAGTTTAACTTAATTAAACATGGTTAGACATTATTATTCATGATACAGCAAATTTTTGTCTAAATTGGCATGATAAGTTTTTGCAAAAATATTTATGATTATGTCAAATCGGTCATGAACTCATATAATTTTATATAATCAGACATAGATGAATCAGATAAAGTTAGACCTATTCATTTTTCGGACATGATTAGACATGATCAGACATGAAACTTTTTTCCTGGGGAGTGATTTAATTAAATCCCACTTTTTCGGGACAAAATTGATTTATAAGTGCAATTTTTTGATATAAATCGTCGCCCTAGATGAAAAAGGGCCTATCTCAAAATTTGTCCATTTAAAATACATGGGGTAATAAAATTTTGAGATAAGCCCAATTTCGTATGGGGCGACGAAATGATAATCATAGATATACTATGGTCTATGTCTGCATGAAGATCAAAATTATTATATAAAATTCCTTCGGAAGTACTTATAAATTATAACTTAGTTGAAAGTTCAAAAAATTATATCAAAATATTAAATATTATAAATTAGATAAGCTGTTGAGCCGTTTATTGTTGCTTAAAGACAAATTTTGAAAGAGGGAAACTCTATTAAAAAAATCATACATTATTGTCCATACATAAAACATATATTGACAGCATATTATCCGAAAAATCACGTATCGGCTATATATTAACAATATATCATCAATATATCGCCAATATATTAGCAATATGTGGACCATATATTGACCACACAATGATCTTACATTGACCATATAGTTTTGATATATGGTCATAGGCTGCCAATATATTGATTATTTTTTAAAATTGATAATATATTGCCAATATATAGGGTGTCCATGCATGCAGAAATATTCAAACATATATGGTCAATATATTGTCCTTACATTGTCTATATATTTTTAATCTATTTAGCGGTAAAGTTGTTTGTTATGATCTGAAGAACAACTTTATGACTTAAAGTAAGTCGACATTGAAAACTTTCTCGATACTTTTTTGTTTTGAAAAAAGGCCTTTCGAGCATTAGTGTTCTTTTAGAATCCAGACGTTCAATGACTGAAATGACAACAGTAAAGACTGAGATATAAAAGCTGCGTATAATAGTTCGTTGACTTAATAATTATATTCATAAATTAACATGTTGCTTAAACCCAATCCAAGTATTGAGCCAATAAATGTACGAGAATAGCAATTACAATTGAATTTTATTTCATTTTATTTCAACTGATGTATATTGATTTGTAATTGATGTATATTTGAAACAGTTTTTGGAAATTACAAATACTAAATTTCGATGCTAGTAAAAGTTCGCACTGTGTAAAATATTTTTATCTATCGAATAGAATTTTGGTATTTTTTAAAAAATGATCATCTTATCCATCAATTCTTTTGCAATTACAATGTATAAAATTTGCCGCAGTGGCTTTTAAATTGAATCAACTACCAAATTTCGAATATCACTTTTAAAAATTTTTCTCTTGAATCAAGAAATTAACATTCTGAGTATTTTTGGTTTTGATCCTTGTCATTTAAAGCTTTTATTTTTCTTCCAATAATAATAATGTTCTTGGACTAAGAATATTTATTTTTGGAATTTCTCAAGGAATTATTCAAGATGGAATTAACGTTTATTTAAATCATATTTTTCTTGCCGATCAACTTTTAGAGTGATGTAACAACAAGCATTATCATATCGTTATAAACAAAATTATTAACACTATAAGCAAATTTATGAATAATGCTGATTGATTATAATTATTATTTATATACGAATATAATGAAAGTTCAAAACAAATCCCATTAAATTTAAGTACGTATAACTTATTACTTAAAGTGATTACGAAGGAACTATTAGATGCCTTTTTTTAACAGACTGTCTCAGATTCCTCATCATTAGTACAATAACAAACTGTAATGCTATATTTGTTATTTTTGAGGCTATAAATCTAGTATGTTTTCTATATTAACATCAGTGTTTTGTCCAGAGTTGTAGTTCGTGTCTTCAATACTTATTTATCCAGCATATTGTTTAACTAATTTTCCCCATTCTTTAGGGAAGTTTCGTTGTATGTGTGAAATCACTTTTTTGATTTGGAGCACTTCTTCCTCACTGCATTGTGGGCAGGATCCCCTCATAACCAAAGGTACAAGACCTGAGAAGTATCATTCAAAAAATCAATTAAATTAATTATTTTCGATTTAAACTGTTCATCTGATAATTATTAACTTTTTTGAAACGTTTCGTGTTTTCCAAAAATTCTAACCAATGTATGGTAATACGTTTTACATTAAATTAAAGTTTCTCAAGCAAATGATAAAATTTATTAGAAAAAATATATTTCCATACTTTTGAGTCGGCGCCCGACTGGGTCGCAGGTGGCTTCACCCAACGCACACTTAAGTTGTCGTCGGAAATAACGTTCATCACTCAATGCCATGTTGAGTTGGCTGTCTGAAACTCGTGTCCTGGTAGCACGGCCTTCTTCTTCAGCTGCGTGGACAAGCGCTACATATACCAATATGCAAATGAAAGTTACCTGAAACGATTTATTAAAAATATATCTATTATAATTCTGCAAAAAATTCTATAAAAACTTTTGTGTTACTCTTAAGTTTGGAAAGATCATTAGTTATCATTATTAATATTTATTAATTTTATTTATTTTATCTATTTATTTGAAATTACAATCAAATTATATAATCAACTTTTTTGAATTCATGTTTATTAGATTTAAAAATGAGTTTTTATATCTCATTAAGTTTTGTACATTTCTTATAAAACAATTGGATTTCAACTTTTATATAGTTTATAACATTTCTTCAGCTCAGAGAACTGAATATATTGTGTAAAAACATTGATTTCGTTTTCTTATGTTTGAAGTTATCACTAAAAAAACAAACAAACAAACATATTTTAAGATTTATATATAAGATAAGAATTAATGTCAACAGTGTACGTTGGGGATATATTCTTGATTGACAAAATTTAATTTGATTACTAACTATGTATTCCGATACATAGTTACATAGTTACATAGTTCAATATATAAATATGTACGAAGAATCGGTTTACAAGTATGTTGTGTAATAAACGTTGAATTAGTTGAATCGGACAATAAGAAACAATGCAAAACAATATTACAGATAACGAAAGTCATTTTATTATAAATTGTCACTGATATTTTTTAGTGAATAATAATTATTATAAATTATCTTATGGACTATAAAAGGATGAATTTATTTTGTATATATACATCAATATATTATTCAAAGTAATTAAATTAATTAAAGTAAAGCAATTTGTAGTACAAATTAGTTACTTTGATAATTAATAAATGATACTCACTTTGACAAGGTACTGCATGATTGTAGTCGAAAATTTTATAGATTACTTGCTGCTCAGCTTTGCTTGATTTCAAAGCGACAAAATTTTATGTTGTCACTTTTTTTAAATGTAATAGGTAGAAAATAAGTTTAACAGGAAAGTGGTTTGAAAACGAAAGACAAGTTCCGTCTAATATAATCACTGCGATCCTCTCACTATGAAATCAACGGAGGTACTGATCGCAGCCGTCCAACTTTCCTTTTCGATGTTGACAAATACGAAAGTTTGCGTCCAGTATACCATACCTTCAGCATGACACACCTGGACAGATGCCTCTATTCAAAACCTCTTATTCTGTGTCCCTTTTTCTTTGAATTGTATTGCTTCCTTCCAGTTGGAATTTATTGAAACAAAAATTATTCAATCAATTAGAAAAACCCATTACATAGAAGTTATCTATGTACGTATGCGGTACATTCAACATAAACCTTTTTTCTTTTTTACTTTCACAAAGAAAGTTAAGAAACTATTCTAATTTGACGCTCGTTGACAGTTCATTTTATAGGATGACGCATTTCACTCATATAATCAAGGTTTTTTTCTGTTTGTTTTTAATCAAACTTGTATAAAAGTTAACAATAATAAAAAATAAGTGATTTTTGAATATTTATATTTTAGTTATTAAAATTTTAAACAATTTCTCAGTACGTGCAGGAGTTTGTTGAATAGAAGACAATAATGATTTTAAATACGTGAAATGTGTACAGAGAAACGTGGCAAGTGTTTTAACATTCGATTAAAGCAATTAGGTATCGGTCATATGTTTATACATCACACATTTAAGGACTTATTTATGATTTAAAGACTAATGATAGAAAAAAAAATGCGCATTATTTGGTTAAGATAAAAGAATCCATTATTAAATAACTTTTTAGAAAGAACCTCTGAGAGATATTTAGAAAATGGTAAGAACTTACAGGCTTCTCAAATACTCAGAATTAAAAATCAATGAGGAACATTCTGGGATTGCATTTATTGCTGCCCAAAATAATCGACTATCGTGTGAATATCTCTGGCTCGATCAATGGAGCCATGAAAATGATCGCTTTATAAAATTGAGAATCGGGTGCCGTATGACGAGATATGGAATCCAACATTTGGTGTTTTCGATAAGTTGAATTTAAAATGTTTATATATACCCCGTGTGTCACTTTAAGTTTAATTAAAAAATCTTCTACAACTTCTAACAAAAAATAAATAATAATAAAATAATAAGTTTAAACATTAATAATTTTTTAAATTAAATAATTTAAGATACTAGAATGTCGAGCGCGCTTCGCGCGCTCTCCCCCATCAGATTTTTCTAACGAACCTACATGTCAAATGTCAAATTTTCGCGACCCGTCGAATTTCGAATTTCGAATGTAAACAAACAAGTCCAACTACAGAGCGCCATCAACTTTTTCATGATGGGATGCACTATAAAAAAACATACTTTTAATCAAGTATATTTCACTTGAATCAAGTAAAAAAATCATTAGATAAACTCCGTTTTACTTAATTCAAGTGAAATATACTTGATTCAAGGTATCTTTTCTACAGTGTGGTAAACGGAAAACAAGAATGAGTAAATCGAATCGACTAAAAATGGATCTGAAAAATAATCATCCTGAATTTCAATAATTAATATACAATGTGATCTTTTGTTTTCCTTTTTTTCTCAGTCTGAAATTTAAAATAAATTATGTCACTTTACCATATTTCTCTCTTTAGTTATCTGGAGCGGTTGGAGTAATAGTTTAGTTGTAGGTTGTTCTGCCAACACTAATTCAACGTTGTTTACTATGTTGGAAAACAATGCAAGATCAACGTAGAAGTAACATAACTATACAACATAGACTTTGTTAATTATAAATTGTAATAAAAATGAAAGCGAACATTACCGCGGGTGAAAATTAGTTGATCAATGTATGATCAATATTTGATCATACATTTTCGATTAAAATTTGATCTCAAAATAAGACCGTATTTGATCACTTTATGATAATAATTTGATCAGTTGTGAAAATAATCAGAATATGACCGGATGAAAGAATGATCGGTATATCACCTGATGTGAAAATGATCAGAAAACGATCAGATATAAAAGTGATCGGAATTTGATTAGATGCCAAAATGATCAAAATACGATTAAATGTGAAAAATGATCATGATTTGATTTAATGTTAAAATGATCGGAATATATTGGAATATGGGGTTTTCTTATATTAAAAACTTTTGACTCTATTAGCAGAAAGAAGGTCTTTATATCTCGAGAAAGTAAACCCGAGTCAAAATTTTCGCCTTTAAAATAGATACTCAAAAGAGAATCAGGAGAAGTTTATAAGAGATCGATCGAAGATTTAATTAAGGCTTAAAAGAA
>JAQQRF010000408.1:0-62074 GCA_030523145.1 Trissolcus brochymenae
CGCTGTTTTACTCTATCTTGCTGAAGAAAGTAGATCCGTGTTTTGCATGTATTTATGATAGAAAACACAACTTTGCTCCCTGTCTCTCTCTCTCTCTCTGAGGGAGAGAAATAGGCTTTGGCTCCCTAGAGTTTTTTTGCTCCCTAGGGAGAAAAAACGCTGTTATACTCTCCCTTGCTGAAGAAAGTAGATCTGTGTTTTGCATGCATGTATGACGGAAAACACAACTTTTCTCCCTGTAATGAGGGAGAGAAATTGGCTTTTACTCCCTCAAGAGTTTTTTGCTCGTTGAAGATGATTTTAAGAAAACTGAATTGAAGAGGATATTGAACATGCTAAAATGATTAATTGCGCGGATGTTTGTATAGATTATAAGTCTGAGATAATTTGGGGAGATTAAAAATTACTTATTTAGGGATGAAATTGTTATATAAATTGCGCCGAACAAAAACTGATATTTGTTAAGACATTTCTTGAAATTTATGATCAATAAAAGTGTCTGTCGAGGCCAGTCCGACAATATTTACGTAAATGCTCCGACAGATGCAATTTTCTCACTACCACTTTAGAAAACGTAATCGGTCATAATGCAAAAATCACTTCCGTAAGCGTTTAGCTAATGATCATAAAACGAATAAATTAGATGGATTTCCAAAATCAGATTGTGAGATAATGAGCGTCATTCGTTTTGGATATGGAGAATAGAGTATACCTGTAAAAGATCAGCAGGTATTATACGAGCCGCCATCTAATTTGGGCCGCCGTAATTATTTAGAAAACGGTATCATTTAAAAAAATGTCTATGATTTCAGACGATTCTTCGAATGAAATAACATAAGTATTTCCACAAAGTACATACAGTTGAAGAGCTCCTAAAAAATTAAATCAAAACCACAAATATTAAAAGCCTTTTTTTTTTGTTAACAACAATTGAAAAACAAACAATCATTTCTGTTTAAACACAAATTTATCATTTATTTTATTATTTTATATTTATTTGTTTATTTATTATTTTTTTTTGCAATTCGTTCTTACCCCCTGTAAAAAATGTTCATTGAGATTCTAAAATGGTGATCTTTTGATCATATAATGTTAATTATTAACTTTAATTATTAGCATGAACAATGAAATAATTGCAACTTAGTTTGTTCGTCGCAATAATTTATGGTTGTTAAAATGTTGTATTTTTTGTTCAATTTCATGCTTAATGGTATTCTCAATAATCCATCTTCAAATTATGAGGTGTGAATTTCGCTGTTCTAGGTGCATATTTCTCCTCAACCAGTCGTTATCATTAATGATGAGGGATTGGCTCGCGCCAAGCTTTATCAACATGCAAGCAAGTATGACAAGCAGAAGTGGCTCCTTGTTAGATCTAAGCGACAGATCGATAGCGTTGATCTATTGGCTCGCCCGATCCTGGCCCACCGACACGCCTAATTAGGTCACCGCCTTACGCAATGGCGGCGCCTAATGACTCTATCATTTTGATACGTTACAGTGCACATCTTGCTGTACACGTATATACTTATACACTTAAGTATCTTATTTCTCACCACATACATCACCTAGGAAGATCAAATTCTAAGATCTTTGTCATTTACAGATCTTTACATTTGATTGTTTTGAACTTTTTCCTTACATTAAAATCTCAAATACATATCCGGTCAAATCTCGGATATGAGATGTGCATCCACCTGGCACTTTGTTTTAGTACTAGTATAGTTAATGAACCATTCCTAATACTTTTATTAATCCTGTTACTTCAGACTTCATTTTTTATTCATTTGTTCAATGTTAGCCCAAGATAGAGCAGACGGTTCAGTGACTCGTGAAAATCAAGTTCATATCAGTTTTCATTCTAAACTGTGAGAGTGTAGTTCCCTGAGTTGTGCAATCAAGTTTTATCAGTGATTCTCGTGTCTTGGTCTTAACAGTTATTTACAGTTCAAACCCATAAGATGTTTGATCATAATAATAGTTTCATCAAAGTAACAAAAGTATTTGATAACCTTTTGTTTTAAAATAAAGAGAAATGAAAAGCAGTGGGTATAATATAACAAGGGACGTTCCCTCAGATACTAATATAGCAATTAAAAAGAGAAAGAAGAGCTACATAATTCATTTTACTTGAGCAAATAATTTTGTTACGCAACGATCGATGGCCCCTGTTCAAAAAAAAAAAAAAAAAAAAAAACAACATTACAACACCAATTTTGTGACTGATTTAGTTTGTGCAATTCGTTCTGATAAATAGCTTCTACGTATTTTAATTATACACAGATTATAGTGTATACCGACATTATTTATTGCATTCATAATTTCACTATTTGTAAAACGGCGTTCTTCTAATATACTTAATTGTGGATGAAGCGAGAATCGTGGCTCTTATAAATGATAATGATATTTATATAATGAAACTGAAGCAGTAAATTATTATTGAAAAAAAAAAAAAAGTATGTTAAGTCTGTTATACTATTATAGCTATAGTCCTGTAGAAACAATGCATCCACTGGATCAGAGATCAGAACTTTCAACCTGATACATTTCACTGTAATTACCGGAGGAACATCTTGAAGAAGCGGATGTAAGAGTAGGATATAGGTTACACCGGCGACTGATCAACTTTGATGGCCGAAAGCCCGAGCACTCTTTTGAATCGTCTTTTCGAACCGATCAAGCGTGTCCTTGAAGGTTGATCTTCTGAAATATCATACCGTTTTTACATTCTTGAAAAAACGAAATGTGTTAAAACATGACTAACGTTATGCCATTTGGGTCAGTTGATGGACTTTCTTTCACCCTTATATCGAATACTTGGCCACTTACTGTGAAATTTCACATCCTGCAAAACTTTTTCCTTTTTTTTTTTTTTTTTTTTACAAATTGATTTACGTATATATTGACTTTGGTACCAACTTTCTGTAACGATTAATTTGATACCAAATGATTCATAATGATCATCACCTCGCTCGGTAATTAAAAGTCACCAATGCCAACGTTAATAGTGAACCTTTGCTTCTTCATGACAGCAAATTAGTTTCTTGTTTATTTATTTCTTTTAGTACATTGAACTTTTCGCTTAATTATTATTTGATGAAAAATATTATTATCAGTTGTCAAAAATGATATACATTTATATGAGTAATATATAGATTGTTTGTTTGTTTTTTTTTTTCAATTTTTATTATATGGGTATAAAGTCATATGAAAAATAGTTGATGTAATAGTCGATGTATTGCCCACATAATTTCAATGTAATGTCAGTGAATGGTAAATCTATTGAAATGATTTGGACAATTACTAGATTAATGAGCATTTTTGTAAGTGTGAACTTTCTTACATTTGTTGACATGTATTTTATAATTACGTGTTTACTATAAGTGATAATTTATTGTTTCTTTTTAACAACAAACATTGTCAGTCATAGAAAAAGTAATGCTGAGGATCTCAATCGGTGACGCAACATTCTGTTTGGAAAGTGTTAGTGAAATCGTACAAGCATGTAAGATCGATTGTTTTTTTGGTCGATCCACCTTTGAATTCCTTTGCATCAGAAGAATGATTAATCCAAATGATTCCCTCAATTTAATCAGCAACTCAAGTGCAGGTGACAATTTATAACTTTCTATAGATTTTCTGATTAGCCTGAATTTCAACCACCAAACTATTATTCTTCTTTCTTACATAATGGTTTGTTGCATTAATTTCCATATCATTTACGCATCGGTCAGTTTTCTCGAGATTTCCATCTTTGATACATTTTTCTCGTCTATTTTTTTTTTACAGTTACACATCTATACTTCAAGCATGTAATCGATGAAGCGGTTGTAAACATGGATTTGTATTTTGATTTTCAAAATGTACCGACCGTCTGCACATTGAATCATTATTTATTACTAATTTAAAAAAAAAAAAATTTTCTCTCGTTCGTAATATCGAAGAATTTCGATCATCTTATTTGAATCATCTCATTTTCATTTAATTCAATTATATAAAATTTTCACTGATACATTATGTTTATTAATACAAATTCCATTTGCAACAAATATCCATAAAAGATATCACGTTACAGCATTAATGAAGTTTACATGGCTATCAAAGAGATATTCAAGCGTGATATCGAACCATGTTCTTAGATATTTAATATCTTTTCGTTACCAGTAGGAACAATATTTAATGGGATGATACTGCAAAAAATGTGCCATCTGTAGTAGCTAACCATTATAACTCAGCAAGACATATTATTTACATGGTTTTTGAATCACGGTTTATTTGTCATTACGTGTCGATAAAAGTTGTAATGCATCCTAGCGACAAAGCTCTATTCGTAACGGCAAAAATCTCTAAATACGACGATGTAGTGATTAGTGAAATGAAAAAAAAAAAAAAAAAAAAAAAATTATATATACACAAAAACAAGACACTAGCAGAGAGGCGAATTCAAGCGAGATCAAGGAGGAGAGATTTGTAATAGCTTCGTCGCATCTCATAGGTGATGGGTCGAATTGAGTGGGGCCCATGATACCGCGTATAAAAGGAGGTTTCAAGACAAGCTCGGAGCATCAGTCCTCAAATCAAGGAACAGCAGCAGCCATGAGGGCATTCATGGTGAGTATCATTCTTCCTCCTTTCTCCACGCTCTTTCACTTCGGTGTGCTTTTTCATTCTATACTTCAAGGTGGGAAGTGATAATCCGATGTGTCGGCTTTTATTTTCTGTAGAATTCGCGAGTTCGGTGGTTCGTTTCGACTTGACGTGCAATTTTGTGACAATGGGATACTTCAACGACAAAGAAAAAAAAAGAAAAGAAAAGAATTTTTTTTTTTTTCCCCCTTAGTGAAGATTTTTGGACATTGGTGCATGCAAGGTTTTTGATAGCGTACAATTCTTGAAGATGAGATTGAAAAAAATAAAGAAACCTCTTTTTTTCTGAATTTATTTGATTTTCATTTAGTTCTGGTTTGATAATTATTTGAAAAATATGTTTTCAGATAATTGCACTCGCCACCACGGCTTTGGCTAGGCCAGAGGCCGGATACTCTTATTCATCCCCGAGCAACCAGTACGGTGCTCCAGGCGGTGGAGGTAGCGGGGGTGGATTCGGAGGCGGACTCGGTGGACTGGGTGGCGGGTTCGGGGGCGGCGGCGGCGGTGGCGGAGGTGGGGGCGGATTCGGTGGATTCAGCGGCGGAAGCGGCCTCGGAGGCTTCGGGGGTGGATCTTCTGGAGGCTTCGGCGGTGGTTCCGGAGGTTTCTCTGGCGGCTCGGGAGGCGGATTCGGAGGCGGCGGTGGCGGCACTCTGATCCAAAAACACATCTACGTGCACGTGCCACCTCCAGAGGCTCCAGAAGACAGGCCATCGAGACCAATCGGCCCATCTGCACCGGCCCAGAAACACTACAAGATCATCTTCATTAAGGCCCCAACTCCTCCAACTCCAACTGCGCCAGTAATCCCTGCCTTCCAACAGGACGAGCAGAAGACCCTTATCTACGTCTTGGTGAAGAAACCAGAAGAGGCCCCAGAAATCAATCTCCCGTCGGTTACACCAACCCAACCAAGCAAACCGGAAGTTTACTTCATCAAATACAAGACACAGGTAATTTGAGTCGGACCTAATAAGATGATTGAATTTGTTAAACAGAAAATTGTCGTCTGTTTAGTTGTAAGTTGAAGACAAAATGTTTTACAAGCAATGGTCTAAATGTGTAACTTGATTGTAGAAAGAAGCTGGCGGTGGAATCGGCGGTGGACTCGGCGGTGGACTTGGTGGAGGATCTGGAATTGGCGGTGGTTCCGGTCTTGGTGACGGTTCTGGTTTGGGCGGTGGCGGCATCAGTGGTCCAAGTGGCCCCAGCTCCAGCTACGGTCCCCCCAGCGGAGGATCTGGACCATACTAGTCAATCGCAACACGTCCTCCGGCCCTTTGCTTCTCCGGTCACTATCTCGAGAACACACACAAGCGCCAACACACTACACGAACACAACACACATGTGACGCGAGAATTTGTAACATATTGATATCGATCTGCGACGATCGACGTCTCACTGTCCTCATAAGATTGTATTATATTGCGAGTGAACGCATGTCGATGCTGATGATGATGAATATTATTTTTTATACTATTATTAATACAACGACTATTGTAATGACGACGATACTGATGATGCTGACGAAGTGGAGATTTTTTATACTTAATTTTTGCAAGAAAACGGTGGCGAAATAAAGCTTTTTTATGTATTTTTACGTAAAAATGGATTCACTGTTTTAACTCTATTCATTTTCCACCCTGACAATCAAATTTCAACACTTTGATACAATTCAATCTGACGAACGATTGATCAAACTCTCGTTTCAACAAATTCAACAACAACAACAAAAGTCATAATTGATCCTATTTTTTATAACTGTAATATCAGCTCGGGTATTGGGTCGTGCACATTCGAGCATCATTGTTTTTTTTTTTTTTTCTTTTTTTTCCCCGGCCTACCTGTTTTTTGTATGTTCTTCATTGCCTCCAATCGAAACTGAGGAAGCGCATCTGATGACGCCAAAGACTTTCACTGAGTTCAAAGGCAATCACTTCGTCAGGAGTCGTCGTATACCAATATCATGGCTCGATCGTTTGGATGCTGCATTTACTTTGGAGCTGCGTCGGGAAAAGTTCCTGACTTGTTTATGAACTGAAAGTACATAATATACACGCACTTAACAAAAAGAAAAGTTTAATTTTCAGAATAAACTGCGTGGGTTATGGGATCTGTCACAAAAAATGCACGATTGTTCGTTTCTGATTTTATTTTATTAGAGAAACTAACAAACCAAATGATTGTCGACTATATTTCCCATTGACAAGAATTGATCGATTGAATTGTATAAAATAAACTTTTAATTGCGTTAACATGTGTGGTAACATTGTTGGATCATAGGTTTGACGTAAGTTCTCTTCAATTGGTTTTAGAAATAATAAAAGGGATCGATCTGGAAAGAGATAATGATTTGACTTGACTGAAAAATGAAAGGTTCCTCTTATAGTAAATGGCGGTGCACAAAAATTTCAACTAACACATCGGATCATTAAGATTCATTTAAGAAAAATGCAATAGCGAAGATTGTGCGATTATCATCTATTATTCCTTGAGCGTTGTGAAAATGCATGAAAGTGCGCAATGGAGGCTTCTCTATCGTTGCTCGGGGGCATCTGTGGTCATCGCGCATGATAGGTGCAGCGAAAGCGATTTTCTTGGTACCCAAGCACAGCCGAGATAAGTCGGAGTCATCTACATGCCCGTACTTCCTCTTTAGCACGTCGGTACGTTCACCCAGGCAGCCTTTGCCCGACGCACGCAAAAGAAAGAATATCCTCCGATCGACCCTCTCTTTCTTGCGCGCCACAAGGCAACTTTCACAAGCATATTTTTTTCTTTCTTTCTGTGTTTTTTTTTTTTTGGCTAAAACGCGACTGCACAAACACTTTTGAAAGGTCATGCAACGGCCTCCTTCAAAAACTGCTGTGTCGATACAGTTAAGTCACTAATGTACCTTTTGATATACAGATCTAGATCTTCGACAGAGATAATTGATAATCACTGGAATCTGACCTTTCCAATAAGAAACTCTATTAGCCAAAAAATTTCAGTAGTTATAAATGATTAAAACGTAAGGTCAACGACTTTTCATTTTTCTTTTTTTTGAGGGGGGGGGGGGAATTTATAAAGATGAATAGCAAAATTAAACTGTATGAATGAAGAGGAAAAATTAGGAGGATGAAAAATGATATTGGATCTGAAACCTTTGAGTGAGACAATTTTATTTATTTGATAAACAATTTATGAGAACGTCTGTTGCTTAACTTTTTGGGATGAATATTTATTCATAGTCTCTAAAGAAATCAGCCCGAGGTTTTGAAGAAACAAATATAGTGATCAGTTTGACAGAGCCATAAGTTTTGCAGAATATATTGAAAATGAAACACCTTTGCATAAGATATTGTCTAGCTTTGCGTAAGATCTTTTACCCTTTCATTTCTTTAATTTACCTAGAAGAATGAATATTAAGTGTCCAAAATCAGATTGAGGCGGTTTAAAATGTATATTTTTTTTTTTTTTTTTTATGAAGATCTACGATCGGATTTTAGAAGACAAGTTTCTTGAACTTTTTAAAAAGATTTGTATTATGTAATTACGTCAGCTCGACGAAACACTATACTCAACGTGAAAACAATTTTATGCGAGTGAATTGTATATGGTTTCATAAATACAGTTTTCACACCTCCAGCTTGAAAGTGCAATCGTTAGGGATGCTTATCAATCAATTTGACGGTTCGGAAAAAAAGTGAAACGATTTTCAAAATTTCTCATGCAAAATAATATCAAACTTTTTGGAAAGCAAAAAATCAATTAACTTGAATTAAAAAAAAAAAATTGTTCAAAAACCATTTGAGTGATCAATTTGAACAATTAATTAATATTTTGATGTGGATAAATAATAAACAAAACCAAAATTGATGATAAATGCGTTATTATTTTATTGTTGGTGACATGTTAATCATAAGGAAGAACTTTAATTCAAACTTAACAAAATTAGCATTTTCTCTTTATCACGAAAGACAATTTCTCAAGTCTATTCACATTATAATATAATGTAACACATTATTATATTATACACGATACGTATTCAATTGTTTGGTAATCCGGTTGTTCCATCTCCGTTCCACCGGTTCCCACAGACTTAACGCAGCTGGAAAAGTTGGTTGGTGTCAGCGAATTGTGCGAGAGCAGTCAAATAATCATAACGTTATGTAATCCAGTGGCCTACTGACAAACAAATTCATAACCTTATGTGCATGACGTTTAGAATGACCAACAAACTCTCAGCCCGAAAACTCTCCCACACTGGTTGGCTCAAAAATGCACCAGTGGTTAATACAGTGCCACTGCAACAGATTTACGTACGTGAAAATGTTTCGCAGTGTGATACATCACCCAAGATTTTTCTCCCAATTATGCAATAGATCATACGATCTGTTATTTAAATGCTGTCAATTGTTTCGAGCGCGACTGCTTTCGACTTCTCATTATGCACACTTTGCGGTGGCTGTGCAGAATCACGCTAATTTATATTAGGTGAAAGAGAAATACAAATTATCTTTATTATTGTTGTAACAAGTTTTGTTTTTTCTTCTTTTGGCTATGTGAATTTGCATGCATAGACGAGCAGTAACAATTCGAGATGTATGACCGAAAGAGAGAAAGAAAATTAACGAGTTGGCAGAGAGCGCAAGAGACTGTGCTTAAAGAGCTTGTGTGAGCTGCTCCTGTCGAGAACAAGGACACAATGGCAACATCTGTGTAATCTAAAATTGTTAAAAATTTGTTTAAATTAATATTTTGTAATGAAATTAGAAATTGATATAGCATGATATAATAAGAAAATTCGAGCACATAAACATTGCATTGAAATAATAATGATAAAAAATATAATGAGAAAATTGTCCAGTTATCGCAGGATATGATTCTGATTTTGTGTGAAATTAAAATTGTATTGAAAAATTTTGAAATATCAAATATAAAGTTGTTTTCTTTTATTTGATTATTATTTAAATTTTCAATATTAGTTGCCTGTAGAGAATTCTTACATAATATTATGTAGATAAAAACCAAGTTAATGGATCATCAATAATGACAATAATTGAGATATTGGCTCATAAAGTTATTCATTGCGTCTTTTTTAGACGTATTACACATCTCAATTCTAGAAAACTAGTTTCTCATGAAAATGACACATCATAAAAGTAGGTGACAAGTGTTTTCCCACGTTCCTTAATAGGTGCATGAATATGTCAAACTCTTCTTCGCATAATGTATGTAACAAGAGGATCACATTTGTTCCTAAACTGAGGGTAATCATATTGTCAGTTGAAAATATGCCCAGACCACTTTCTCATAATTGGTTTAATTGTCATCTTTCACATACGATACAGTTTGAAGTTTTTTTATTCCAGAGTGTTCCAAGGTGAAGAGAATCAAAAGAAACAAAAGGTCCCGCACACTTCTAATAAAAAAAAACAGCGTTGGATAAATTGTTTCATCTCATAATATTTACTCTTTAGAGGAAAACTAATCATTTTTTAATAACAAATAAAAGCAAATAAAAAAACTGAAAAAAATAAACAAATACAAAAAAGAGAAACGAATATAAAAGATAAAAAAACTTAAAACCTAAAAGCAAATACCTTCGATTAAAAAAGTTATAGTTTCAATCAAACATTTTTTCAATTGAGTATATGATTATAGTATTGCTTTGAAAAATGTTACATCTCACAAATTATTTGTTTGTCAAAAACGGCTTAAGAAATTCGCACCTCGATTTTCTTGCTGTCGAATTTGTCGAAGAGGTTTCTCTTGAGACTTTCTCTATTCGTAAGAAATAATTTTGATTAAACGTCACGTTTTTTTTTTTTTTTTTTACTGATAAACACGCAGCCAATTAACAATTTTGCAACAATATCAACAAATTTCCAAACAATAATTTTGCCAAAATTATAAATCTTCAAAGACGAATTACGTTGATTGTAAAATGATTCCCTAGTCCCGCAATTTCATACGAAATCACGTTAATTATTAAAAGCCATCTTCGACTTCTTGAACTTGGACGTCTCACTCGATTGATTTCCTGTGAAAGTCAAATTGCAAGTGTCGATTTTTTTCGTTAAGTCGCTTGTGCTGCTAAATAAACAATGTATTATAGTAACGAAATGGATCCTTTGCAATTGCACTAATTCAAACTGTCAATCAGCGTTAAATACAAATTATACTTATTACAGGCTTTGTGACTCATAAGAGTCTCGCACCTGTCGTACACCGAGCAAAAGTGGCGATCTAATTGAAGAAGACGGGGAAAAAGTCGAGGAAGTGAAGAAGGGACTCGGTGATAAGCACGTATGTACGTATACCGGTTATATGGACACTTTCCCCGTACTCGTTAACTAGCACACGTTCAAAAAATTTGAACGAATTTCAGTCCGTTGGAAGCTGCTGTTTTATTCTTATCAAGAGGATTAATTTTTATAAATAATTGTCACTTTCATTTGTAATTCTTAGAACTAGCATATGAAGAGAAAACTAAATTATATAGTGAAAACGAAATTTAGCTTTGAGGTCGGTTGGTGCAAAGCCACGAGGGATACATTTTACAAATTGACGAAGGACAAAAGCATTCTATCGTTTACTCAATTTAGAATTCTCCAAAATCGAACCTTTCTTTATTATAGCCCCCAACTGAAATTAACACTTTACTTCTGGAAGCTTCCCCTTCTTCTTCAATATGGTTGCCTTTTTATAAAGACGGAAATAGGTTAAAAAGAGACAGCACTATGAAAAGAACGAATGTAAACACATGGAATAGTCACATGACCCACCACACAATCAAAGAAGTTAACTCATATAAGGGTACAATGTCAATGTTTGCAAAATTGTACGATGTATGTCTGATATTTGTTTATGAACAATTCAACAATTTTGATTTGAAACAAAAAATTTCCACAGTCTAGTCCAAAGTTTCATCTTCACCCTCGACGAGAAATCGGATTGCCGAAGGTCACGTATTAGGAGTCACTTCATCCTGGAAAGAAGTCGTTCCTTCTGCTTTCTTGTAGCATATTATACTGTCCATTTACGAAAAAACTTGACAAATGGCTTGTAACCAGATCATCCATGTGGTTATTTATTTAATAATATATTTTAACAACAGTTTATTGACTCACTTCGTTTATTGACTTATCGTAGACTGTCTAACCATTTGTTTTCAAATGCTAATTTCCATTCGTTTCTAAATACATAAGATGTCTGTGTAGAAAATGGTATTTAAAAGGTGCAAGGAAATCTCTCTTGTGTTGAGCTAAAATTGTTGTATATAAAGATGAACGTGCTTGTTCTGATTCAAAAATCCTATTGTTTTTCAACTAAAAACCAAACGATTATTTGTGGATATAAAAATGTTGTTGCATTTTAGAAAGACATTGCTTGAATTGATTATTTATTTGTTAATTCATTTTGAGCAATGAATTTAATGAAAAAATCAAAATTATATTAATTATAATGAATGTACTATAATTATTTTATAGAAAAAATTTAGAATTAAATAAAAGGTTCGGCTGATTGTCAGTTTGAACTTCATTAAAAACTATTATAGAAAATTATATAATGTCATTTTGCTTAAACTTTATATTATATAAATAACAGTTTCAATCTTATTTTTTCCTTTAAATGACTATTTCTCTTATTTCCATAGAACATGCCGCAAAGAGCCATCTATCAGTACAATCTCGAATAATAATCCTCATTGTTTTCAAACACCAATATCATGGAAAAGCTCTCGTTCTTGTTTTAACAAGAGTTCAAATAAACAAACAACCACGAGTTTATCATGAGAGTTTATCGACAGAAACTTAAGTCGGTAAAGGTGAAAATTTTTCTGCAACCGAACAGGGTGGTAGTCATATTGTGCAAATTATGTTAAACATTTGTTACAACTATAAAAATTTTTCAGACTAAAAATATCTTCTCATTTATTGAAAATAAATAATATTAATAAATTTTCTCAGGTTGTTCATTATGGTGTGGCCTTTATTTTCAAAAAAGTTGAAAATTTTTATACCTTCACCAGGAATCGTGTTTAGAATATTAAAGAAAAATGATTTCTCGATTTTTCCACATTTTTTCAATCATATTAACTCATGCCTGTGAAAGATTGAAATTTAACATGGGTTATATATAATACTCGGAAGTCAGATTTTTAGTACATCTTTTTGACTTTTATTATTCAAAAGAACTTTGGACTTTCGAGTGATAAATAGGGTTTTTAAAGTCATTAAGATTTTCATTTAACCCATAATATTTCCAGTATACAAATTTTAAACTTCATACACTACTGTTTTGAAGGTTGCTGAAATCAAATTTAATGTAAACAAAATTGAATTTTGGCAGTTCTTGAAATTTCTTGAGTTTAGTCGAAAAAACTTGTTATTGATTATTCTTCACTTCCAAGGGCAAAATAAAGGACCAGAACTGGAGCTAAAAGGGGAAAAATTAAAGTAAAATCTATAATATAATTCGTAAATACAAATGTTATTCAAAATATTGAAATTAAGACTTTCAAATTGTTATATTGATATGTGTAATGAATTTTTCAGGTAGGTACTAATTAATTACATGATTACTTTATTACATTATTAATCAAGAACAGATGTTGCTCATTATTGTTTTTATTATGTTTGATGTTTGAATATATTATTTATTATTTATATTTGTTATACTTACTGTTAAAGAGTCACACAAAAACAAATCTCATGTAGAATTCAATTGAAAGAACAATGACACTGTTTGTGAAAAACAATTAATGCAATTCTGCCCACACTAACACTGATTTAATGACACTCTGTACCGCACCTGCAATACATTGACGATCGGATTACTCTGGAATGCTAAATACCTTGCAAAAAATACTCTTCTTGACCAGCGACCTTTCAAAACAAACAAAGCAAACGATTTATTCGAATATAACGAATGAATACGTGCCATGAAAAAGAACTCTTTCTCGAATGACCAAAATAAACAAATATACAAAAACATAACGCATTCGAATACTATGAATAAATAAAGATTAAAATGGACAGAAACTATAAAACCGAGAAAAGAGACACTATTTCAGCAATTCACAAAACAAACAATCACTTAATGAAAAATTGAACGTTTAAATTGAATCTAAAGTATATAATAAAATGTAACGAGTTATTGAAATAAGCTTGTAAAATTTCCACGACAAGACAAAATAGAAAGGAGAGGACTTATTCTAATTTGAGCGATGATAGCCTCGAGTAGAATTTCAACTGTGACCATCAACAACCGAATAATTCACAATAACAAATACTATTTATGTACTAAACTCAATTACAATTTTGACCGTAATTTATAATAAATTATATATAATCAGAAAGTTATAAGTGGGGGAAATCTTCCAGCCCTTTCTTCCAATTGATTCAGATAAAGTTGGAATTAGTATATATGTTTTTAAAATTAACATTTTTATTGATTTTCATCTAGAATTAGTTTAACTAGTGTTTTTCAAATATTTTGAGTTTTTAAATCAATAAATTTGATTGATTTAATATAAATCACACGATCTTTGATATTATTGAAATCATCAAAAGTTACATTCTCTTCAATTATTATTAGATTTTCATAAGCCTTGTAATATTTTTTCGTGACATTTAGAGTTTGTGAACATTTTCATGTTAGTTCATTAATTTTTTTTTTCGATAAAAAAAATCTAGCGTATGGAATTAGTTATATGTGATTAGTTATATTTTTGTTTAGTATTGTTTTTTATATCTTCATCAGTTTTCAATTTTATTTTTCATTAATGACAGCCACTTCTGACTGATTACAGTCTGAATTACAATTTTGTCTTACAAATTTGTGTATTGTATTATTCGTATTAACAGCGAGATACCGCCATTTTTTCTGGGATGTTTTTTCAGGACGGTTGTACAGAGCCCAAATTTATCATTAGAGTATACCGACTGAAACTTAAGTTGGTAAAGATGGAAATTTATCTACAACCATACAGTGTCACAGGGCGAATGACTACAAACATTTGTTCAATTCGAAAGATTGTTATAACAAAAAACATACATAAATCTGTTCATTATTGAAAATATAAAAATAATTATCTTACAATGATAATAATTTTTTGTGGATACATAACAAATAAAAATATTTATTTTGTGCTTGAAAATAAAATCCACGTCAATGAGGCCACTCGCTTATAATCCAATTTTCCAAACATACTTTCAGATGGTTTGTTTCCGTCAACAATGAAAGCAACAGAATCTCGTCCAGTCAATCTTGCTATCTTGTTTGCCAAATATTTAATGACAATTTGAGCGTATCCTTTTCGTTGATGTTGGCTGAGAGTTTGCGCCATTCCTAGACCACCATATTCATTCCACATGACCCATGACATTAATTCATTGTTCGACTTGGAAAACAGCCCTATGCCTCTATTCATCTTATTCAATGTCAATAAAAATCCTCGACTTATTTCTGGATAATCTCGCTTTTTGTGAGGCCACTCTGAATGTACTGTTTCAATCTGTTCTTGTTCGATTTCAGAAAGGTAACAATCATCAGGAATTCTAAAATATTAAATAATTTAATTTATAAAGTATATAATCAATTTAATATATGATTAAATTATAATATAAATCACTTACGTTATTTCATCAGTTAGACATTTTTGACAAGACTTTACATAAATGTTGCCAGGAATATCAAAATAATTCGGCACCTTATTCTCATTTTTCAGTTCATCAAAAATTGGAAATATCGTTTGGAAGAAATTTTTGTGAAGAGCAGCTACTACCCATCCCTCTTCTTTAAACCAATGAATTCGTTGGGTATTCAATAATACTTCTTTCAAGAAATTTTTGTCTTTGCCCACACCAAGAAAAGTAACTGCATGGGCTGGTATCTGAAATAGTAGTAATTTAAATTATAAACGTTTAAATATAAATTAAAAACAAATTGAAACATTTAATTACAGTAGAGATTCCAATGAATATTCCAGATTCTAGGTTTTCTCTGGGGTAATAAATGTCAACTGCAATTTCAGGGTCCATTTTTTTCCATCGTTTCGTTTCCTCAACGAAATAGTACAACTGAAATACAATTTTAATCAATAAAATATAAAGAAAGAGATTATCATACACCTACATTAAAATAAATTTCATAGAATAATTTTATAGTTACGAGAGTTTTCAATTCCAGAAAATAACATGTTTAAGAATGGTGACTTTGCTTATCGTCACTCTTTTTGTTTCTGTTTTGTTACACGATAAGACGAAATGATTTATTTTATCTTATCAAGAGAGAACAATGTAAATTTGTTTCTATTTTCTTATTTCATCCACACATGACTAAACCAAAGTTGAGTATCACTAGACATATGCCTGTACGGTCCATTTACGTCATGTTAATGTAATGAATTATAACTCTGATGATACAAAGCAAAAATCATACTCCAATTTTTAATTGTTTATACATTGTTACTCTGTGATATTTTTACCACAGTATTTCAATAAAAATTAAATTTATTAATTTCAACAGTTTCTGTCAAATTAATCATACAAATTCAATAGATATAAAAGTAAATAATAACTTACATGAATATATACAGGCCAATCTTTCTTCAGTAAATTTAAAACATGGTCATATTCACTAATTCTTAATTTTTCTAAACTATCAGTTCTAAAATCATCTTGTTTTGTAGTCATTGCTAATTTAATCAGTGCTCCTTTTGTACAGCACAACAAACTCAATGAACTGAAGTTTCACTCTAATGAGCCTTTCACTCTCAAGGTATCACTGAGAGTGACTGTTTTGTACTGTGTTAAATCATTAGATGGCCTCAGTGATGTCTCACTTATTGTGCCACGAAAGTGCGCCACATTCAGTTATTTTTTAATTGAGCTGACACGAAAACAAACGATGTACTCATCACAAAAATGAGTCTTCAATTGTGCAGGTGGTTGCAACCCTCGCCCTCAGTAACAAACAGACTCATTACCGTGATTAGTATAATTATATACTATGAAACGTGTAAAAAGTTACATGTTTTTAATATAAGTAAACTGCTAATTTTATTTAAAAAAATCAAATAATTCAACTTTGAACATAATTAATTATCCACATGGATTGCATTGGATTCAGCTTGAAAAAAATTCTGTTTCTATTCAGTGTCAAAGCTTGAGATTTGGTAGATTTACAATATCACGATCTAAAATTACCTGGTATATGAAAATGAAAATCCTATTGAACTAGGTTTGACAATAAAAAACTTCAGATTTTATTCATTCAATCATTTTTTAAAATATATTAAATTTCCCTTAACGTGCAGTTATAGTTGACATTTATTGATACACAAGTCGTATTGTTAGAATATAAAATACACTTTTTTTTAAATAAAATTCACATACAACAATAATATCCTCCGTGTCCTCCTCCTAGTCCTCCTCCTCCTATTCCTATTCCTACTCCTCCTCCTCCGTGTCCTCCTCCTCCTCCTCCTCCTCCTCCTCCAATGAAAGGTAAATGGCTTATGACATTAGAAATTCCATGTCCAACTTTTGACTTTATTTTCGAAGCAGTTAGTCCAATGCCCAAATTCAGACCCAAATTTGTATGGCTCGTTTGTTGTTTTTCTCCCATATACTGGCCGGATTCACCTACTGTTCCTCCTCCTCCAATTGCAAAGCATTGGACGGTAGACTAAAATTGAAAAAAAAATGAAAGATTCAACTATTTCCTTTATTATAGATATAAATTTGATATAAAATGATATTACTTACTAAATATATTGTAAAAATGATACAAATAAACAATAAAGTAACGTTTGACATGTTAAATTAAAACCAATGTTCACTTTGGATTAACAAATGGAATTTCACGATTGACCAATATCACCATCGTTTATATACGATTTTCTAGTAATTTGAATGTCAGTTGCTATTTTTTTTTATTATGACAAGACAGAAAATTAACTTGTTAACGTATATTCTAATTTCAATTTACGTCATTCAAATCTTTCATTTCAAACATTAACATTTTCCAAGATGACACTGTAAAAATTAAAAAGTAATTATTATTAATCATTTATTTGATTGAAAAATTGAATATGACAATTTAATTAAAAATAATATACTTATCTTGAATAATATTGCAGATGCTTTTGAAATATGAAGCAAATCAATACGAAAATCCAAATCAAAATATGACACAGAAAATAATGAAATCAATACTCAACATTAGTAAAAAATTAATCAATTTGAAATTGAATACAAATAATCAAATAGCTAGTTGTAGCACTTATTATCTGTAAAAATTGATCAATCTAAAAACTTGTTTCTTAAATCTCAGGCACATATTTCTATGCAATTCATATAATACAAACTCACTCACCGAATGAAGCATCGTGCTATCTAATGAAAACATACCACCCCCGCTGAAGACAGGCTTTAAATGAAAAAGATACAGCGAAAATTCATCCATCTGAAAAAAAAAAAAAAAAAAGAAATTGTCTTTAAATTTTCATCCATCAATTTGTTACTTGAAAACTTTCATACCTGGGAGATGCAATTTTCATCGCTAGTTGTCAAGGACAATTCATTGATTAAATCGGCCGTTTTGTCTTTGATCTGAAACAACGAGAATGAAATAGTTGAACAATTTAAAACCCGAGCGTTTTATTATTTAAATTTTAAATTGAAGTATAATTATTAAGTTTAATTAATTTAAGTTCAAATTACCTCAACTAAAAGACGATCAACTTGTTTGCACAAGTCAATGATCGGGATTCCAAGGATTACCAGCCATACCGTCTCATTGAGCGAGGATATGCAGGCCTCGCCGAAGCCAAGTTGCAAAATGTTTAAAATAATGAAATAAATACCATGCACCATGCACAACAAAATGTACCCGAGGCAGGAAGTAATGGGGAACGAATACCAGCGTGACAGAAATTTGGAGACCAAGTAGATCCGAAAGTGAACTTTTCTCAAAAGTTCAACCGTAACGTACAAATGATGCTCGTCGAATTGATTCGTCACATTGAAAATGTCCACTTGTCGATTATTCGCCAACACTTTCAACGACTTGTTGATAACACCAAACCTTAAAGTGATCGCTTTTACAATCAACGAGTACTGCAGAACGAACAAGCCCATGGCATAGTGGCTCAGGTAAATGTACCACCAATTGTCCAGGTCATTTAAAGTGTAACGTTCGACGATCAACATGAATACTATAAAAAGCATAAGGATCACTGTAAGACGAAAGAGGCCAGAAATTTGTCTGCCTTTTTTGTCGTCGTTGAAGTTGTATTTCAATAAAAATTGGTCGATTTCCACCACAGAATTGGCTGCCCGGACCAAGGACTTTTGGCGCAGGCCAAAGTTAATCAGGATGTGGCACGTGGATATAGTGTTCATGAAAACGTAAATGATAATCAACATGTCTCGCTCCCCCGGGCCTCCGGGAAACGACTGTATAAAAAACGTATCCCACAGCAGTGATTGAAGAGTGACCAGTAAAATCACCAGGAAGTAATTATAAAAGGACCCGAGATGAGAGTAAACTATCTTGATGTCGAAAGATTTTGTTTTTGTCATCTCAACGAAACTCAGATGTGCGGGTGCGAGGCCAAAAGCTTTGAAGAAAAACCATGTTATTAGTAATTTTAAAAATTCGTTCATGATCAGCTTTCAAAAGTTAACTCGACTGCAATTTCAACTGACTGATTGTCAGAGAGATTGTCTCCAAAGCATTCACGAGTTGCGAATTGATTTTTGTATCATTCTCATTACTTAACGTTCGCGAAATCAAATCGCACCGGCCATTTTTTATTGATTAAGCCATTTCCTGATGTCTATCTGTGATTCGCTGACATTTTGACCTTGGATCGATTAAAGTCCATCGAAATGCAACAACACACTTGTTGAAATAAAAAAAAAAAATAAAAAATAAGGGGAAAAAGATGAAAAAATGTTTGTTCAAATTGAAACAGCAGTGCCAGTTGTTTGTCTATTATGTGACCGATATTATGATGTGTTATAATTTAACTGTTTTGCAGATAAAAAAACATGTTGAACACGTGTGTACAAGAGGCAACACGAACTGTTTATAAAGAGCGAGTGTCGGATGGAATAATCCATTAATGGTTGTCGATGAAGATGAAGATCATTCTGTTGGCTTGTTTACTCGCGAGCGCAGTTTTTGCGCAAAAGAATCCAAATTATGCGGACAATCGTACAACGATGGTCCACCTATTTGAATGGAAATTCCGTGACATTGCTAAAGAGTGCGAGACATTTTTGGGGCCAAATGGATATGGCGGCGTTCAGGTAATAAATAAGACGAAAATGCATTTTTCGTACCAGCGGGCGAAAAGTGACACTTCTCTCCCGAGGGAGTTTCGAGAAATGGCTCTTCTCGCCCACGGGGTACGAAACATTATATTTCAAACATGGGAAGTGAGAAATTTTCTCGCCAGTCTCCCTTGTTGAAAAATATACTATTTCATGCTACTAGCCGGAAATTGATGATTTTCCGTACTGTTTACCGGGAGGAAACTTTCCGGCTAGAAGCATGAAAAATAATATGTATCAATCGACTAGAAAATGTCAAACTCTACTTGCCAGAAAAGTCGCATTTTCCGGTCTAGTGATACAATATACTAATTACAACAAACTAATTTGTTTGCAGGTTTCTCCAGTCAACGAGAATTTGGTAATGTCAAATAGGCCATGGTTCGAGCGATACCAACCAGTGTCATATAAAATCATAACTAGGTCTGGTGACCTGGAAGATTTTAAAGATATGGTCCGAAGGTTTGTTCGAATGCTTTTATAATGATATTATTAAATGAATTATAATAAGGTTGATTGATTCAAAATTGGCTTGAAGGTGCAACAAAGTAGGAGTGCGCATCTACGTGGACGCGGTGTTCAATCACATGAGTGGAAATCAGAACCCTGCGAAGGGAACAGGCGGTACCGTATCACAACCGGAAAAACTTATATACCCGGGTGTACCTTTTGGTCCCGAAGATTTCAATCGAATTTGTGACATAAAAAATTATAACAATGCCACTGAGGTACGTGATTGCGAATTGTCCGGACTTCATGACCTGGATCAGTCCAAGGAACACGTTCGTGCATCGATTGTTGCATTTTTGAATGAGATTATTGGTTATGGGATCGCTGGAATCAGGTAATCGGGTTGGTTTTAAACGATGGTCGCATATTGATCTAATATCACAACTGTTAAACCCACAATTTAGAGTGGATGCAGCCAAACATATGTGGCCGGAAGATCTAAAGGTCATCTATGGTAGACTAAACAATCTCAACACTGAGCACGGATTCGCCCCGAACTCGAAACCATACATTTTCCAAGAAATCATTGATATTGGAGGAGAAGCTGTGAGCAAATACGAGTACGATTTTGCCGGAATCATCGACTTTCAATTCGGTATCGTTTTGGGCCACATGTTCAGAAGCCAAGACGATCTGCGACGATTGAACACATGGGGAGTCCCCGAAACTTGGAGATTGTCCGCTCCCGATGATGCTTTAGTGATGGTGGATAATCACGACAATCAACGAGGACATGGTGCTGGTGGTGCCTCAATCTTGACTTACAAGAACCCTAAAGAATATAAAGTTAGTCATGTTATTAAATTAATTAATTTAAAAAAAAAAAAACAATATTTTTCGAAGTCAGGAAATTTATCATTTTCAGCACTAGTGCGAAAAGTGGTTGCTTCCCGCACTAGTGTTGAAAAGAGTAACTTTTCCCACTAGTGCAGAAAAACAGTAATTTTTCGCACTGGGATTATATTACGGAAATATGTGTGAATAGTTGAAAATGTATTATTATTATTTTTATAGATGGCCGTTGCTTTCATGTTGGCACATCCCTACGGATATCCCCGTGTCATGAGTTCGTTCAATTTCACTGATCCCAGCCAAGGACCTCCGACCGATAAAAATGAAAACATTTTGTCACCGGAAATCAAGAACAACGTTTGTGTTAATGGCTGGGTTTGTGAACATCGTTGGTCCCAGATTGCTAACATGGTCAAATTCAGAAACTTTGTGGGCAAAAGCAAACTTGAAAACTGGTGGTCAGGAGCCAAGGATCAGATTGCCTTCAGTCGGTCCAATTTAGGATTTGTTGCTTTTAACGGCGGTGAACAGGATTTGAATGCCCAAATTGATACAGGCTTGCCTGCTGGAAGGTACTGTGATATTATCAGCGGGTCACTTGTAAGGGGCAGGTGCACTGGAAAAATTGTGAATGTCGCACCAAACGGTAAGGCGAACATTAATATCCCAAAAAATGCTGCAGATGGTGTCCTTGCTATTGATGTTAAGGTATAGTATAAATGTGGAATACAAACTACCAATATCGATTACATTCGTGGCAATGTATAATGTTCAATAATTTAATTTGTTACAGAATAAATTATCCAACTAGAAGAATTTCAGAAGTTTCTTAAACAAACTCTCAAATGATAGATCAATTGTTGGACAAGTTTGAAGCAAACTATTTTAAGTATTTATCCAAAACAAAATTTATGAAATAACAAAAAGAAATATAGTCTATATTTTGGAAATTAAAATAATTATTCAAAAATATAAATTCAACTTATTTTTTGTACTCAACAAAATGTCATAACCTTATAAAGAAATTATGTATGTTTGGGGAAATTTCTTATTGTTTAAAAACTCTGAGTTTACAAAATTATCGTTTTACATGATCCAAGTGAGACAAAGAAGTAAAAAAGCGATTTAGATATTTCACAAATTTTTGCTTTATTTACAGTAGAACAGCATTTTTCGTTTGAGGTGTGTTATAAAAGGAATTGCATCGCGGTAATTCGTCATGATGCCACACTTAAAGGATAAGCTCTCGAATCAAGCAAACTTAACGAATTCAGAAGGATCATGTGCGAAACCATGTTCAACGAGATCCTTTTATTTTTGTTATTCAAGCGTAACAATTGGCACGTTTATTGCAATTTCGATCGGTCGTTTTTCAAAAACAATTCTTTCACGTCATCAATAATTCACTGCAATTATAGTTAAAAAATGTACAAAAAAAGATGAACCTCACTTTACAATATTGACGATACTGTCACAAATTTTATGTCCTATAACAATAAATTAATACCGAATGATTGTTGAATAAAAGTGTACATGATGTATCTGTATGAAAAGATTTAAATAAATGCGACACAAACATTTAAATAAAAAAGAAACATTGAAATATAAAAAAGTATGAAATCTTAACAACATATATACTAAATAATATACAAGTATTAACGACAATGCACAGATACACTTCTACAAAAATGGTAGAACTGCGATATTAAAAACACGATGCAAAAGAAAATAAAAAGATGTACAATGAAAGATATACAAACGAACGAACTTGATTGGTCGCATGGATGTTAATCAAATGAGCGCAAAGGGTTCGTTAATTTGGACAAATTCTAACCGCTAAAGCTGCGATGAAACACATCTATACGACGAACAATTGAAACTGCTTTGATTTATCGCCGCTTTTTCCATTCTTGTTCTGATGCGCGTCTATTTGCTCGCAAAAACGAACTCTCGGAACTTTGTAAAATTTAACGTTAATCTATAAACGAGACTTTGATTAGTGTTCTATCATTCAGAGTCACGTATGCATGCATAAATTGCGTCTGAAATTTTGCATTACAGACGTGTGTAGTCTTTGAGTCTCAAATTTGTTTTTGTGTGCATTCGTATTTTACAACTTTGAATGGTTGTTCTATGAGAACGAAGATAGCGCTGCTCGTCGGGTAAGTATAGATAAGTAAATACGCAGCCTCGTGACGACAATTGTAATGTGATGTGAGTTTAATATAGTGTGGGAGTTTCGGTATATGAATTTGAATTAAGTATTATACAATTTGTCATCGAGGAACAAGTCGACAATTTTGTTAGGTTTCATTATATATTGATATACGCTGTTCAACGCTTGGCCATTCCTTCGGTTGTTACAAAAATATATGCATTCTTCAAAGCACTTAACATACGTAAAGAGATCTTTCAACACAATTCAAATATATCAATATATATCGAAAAACATTCAATGATTGAATAGGATTGAATACAAACTGTGATGTGACTGTAATTGGTATTAGCAAAAATGCCACTCGTTCTTTGACAACATGCTCAACAACGTCACGCCATAATTTATCCCAGATCAGATAGAATGAAACATGAAAAATCCGATTTCAGAATGAATAATGTTAATTATATTTGGTCACGATTATTATTTTAAAAAACATATCACAGGGCTAACGTGACTTACTAACAAAAGTGTTAGAAATCAATTTCAAAAGAATCAGGGTGACTGGTTGAATTTAATTTTGTGCCACAATTGAAAACTGTTGAAAGTCAGACAATCACTTATGGAAAAGTCCATTTATTCTCTTTTTTTTCTTGTAAAAGGGAACTTTGCCTTTCAAATAAATAATACAAATGTACAAAAGAAAAATTCATCTTTGATGTTAACTTTTGGACGATAAAATTATGCTTACATCAATATTGTATATCGATATAAAAATTAAAATGGTTAAAAATCTGCATTTAAAATCCGGAAAAGATCCCTTGATATTCATCAGTTTCCCAAAGACTTGACGTTACATTTGGTTTAAAATTTTCAAATACTGCTTAGATTTGTAAAATAAATCTAACGATTACACATTTTTATCCGTAAAATCGTTGAAAGTAAAAAAATATTATTTACAATTACAATAAAATAATGTGCACTTATTCAAATCGTTCTTATGGTCGCCGAATAAGTGTACCAGTTATTGACTAGATATAAATTTCGAAAACATTCAGATCAATTTGAATGGCTGAATAAAATGAATTGAAAAAAAAAAGCAAACAAACAAATAGCGTTGCACTTTTGAAATAAATTCAATTCGCTTACAAATTACCGCAATATTTACAACTTAAGACGAGCTGATTGGTCATTTACTGATACACTTATCCTGTCGGTCTATAAATTATAAAATCACAACTTGAACTACGTCCTTCACTTGTTGAAGATGTAGTCGCTACGTTACGAACCGATATGAAAAAAAAAAAACAAAAAAAAATACAAATGTTACAGTTCAAGATGAATGAATCGGTGGAATTGTAAACTTCAGCGTATGAGACAAGTGGCGCAGATGCGTTGGGGCCCGATGCAATCGTCATGACAAAAAGCTCCGCATTGCCGACATATGACCATCGCACCTCGCATGTTACATTCACAATGAGGCGGGGGGTCTCCACCCATGATGAGTCCGGGTGCGCCAGGCTCGGCGCCGCCAGCGCCTCGCCCGTCTGTGGCTCCTCGAGCCTTTAACGTGACTGCTTGGTGCGAGCCCTCGCCAGCACTCGCGGGTCGACCACGAACAAGATGGACCCCTACTCCCATGCCCGCTGCCAACTGTGGAGGCAACGGCGGTGCCGACGATGCACGTGGAGCGCCATCACCTACGCCTGTTCGCTGCACCAGGATGTATTGGCCCAGACCCCCTGAACAACCGTTTGAATTCAGTTGCACTGCGTTCCCATTTTCGGGCATCTGAAATTGTCATATATATCTATGAATGGATATGTTTAATTTAATTAACAAAATATCTATAAATATATAATAATAAATTTCGAATTTTTCATAAAGTAAATCTAGAAGTACTATTAAAAGATTATTTAGAAGATTATTAATAAAATTGAAAAAGCATGATTTGGATACCTCCGTCGGGGTAGTTTGTCTCGTAGTTGCAAAAACATGTCGAAGCATCACCGCTTGAGTTTTATTCTGCGGTTGTTTGTTGTAAGATGACGTTATGTGTTGAGTTTTTTGTGTCTTGATTGTAGTGACACTACGTCCGCCAGCTTTGTTGGTTGTGAAAGCGCCATCCCCTTTGGCGAGCAAACTGGGCGGTGGTTTCAGATGCGCCTTCAGCTGATCTCGATTCGGGGAGCTTTGAATCACCTGGTACCGTATCAAATGAACAGAATAAATCATCACTGAATGAACAATAGAAATGATAAATTAATTTCAATTCATTTCAACTGGTAAGTACCGCTTGACAGATCTGGTAACTCCTTTCCAAATTAACGGCTCCCGGCGGTTCCTTGGTACTACTTCTGGATCGACCTCCGCCTTGTTCTTTGTTACCGGATCTGGAGGATCGTTGACCACCCTGTCCCGACGATCTTGCAGACCGTGAGCTTATTGTGACAGTTGGAAATTGCTGCTGTTGAACGGCGGCCTGCTGAGGTTGTTGCGGTTGAGGCTGTATTGCTGTCACAATGTGACGGGCTTGCGCTGGTATCGCTGTGCCTTGGTGTTGGATCACTATTGCACCCTGTGTCCGGTTTTGAGGCTGAGTTGACACGCCGATAGACGGGGCTTCTTGCGTACCGGTGGCTGAGACTGTCCCTTGAATGATATTGTTTGTTCCTGTTATTTGAACAATCTCCTCCTGAGGCCTGATGATGTTTACTTGGGTTGAATTCTGAGGCGTCGCGTGTACCTAATAAATATTAAAATAAATTTGAATTATGAGTTGAAAAAAATGGGTCAATTTTCCAAAATTAGGAAAACGATTATAAATAAATATTGTCACTACCTGGGGCGCAATAGTATTGCTGATGGTATGACTGGTGGGCATCTGTCCAGATGCAAAACTCGTTTGGACGAAACGAATCGACTGCAGCTGCGGAAATGCGATAATCGGCGAAGCCTGTGAGTGGATGCTCTTGACTAGGGAATTGTTGATAGCAATGTTGTCGTTCGAAAATGGAACGCTGGGTACGACGGGCAACTGGACACAATTGATCGTGTCTGTCGCGGTGTTCTCAGAATTAACAAACTGCGTCTGCTGACTGGGTTGCGACTGAACCGACGGTTGCGTTTGATTCGCGCAGCTCGTTGAGTCGGTGATGGTTGAAGTATCTCTACTTTCCTCTTGAGTAGTTACGGTGATATTCGCAGCGACAGATCCGTCAAGTGCCGCTGCCACCAGGGGCCAGGGAACCTGCATCTCTTCTTGCGTCTGTGTAGAAAAAATAACGTCGCATCAATGAAAATAAAATCAATCAGCACGTCTCTTTCAACTTTTTTTTGATCTTTCAACATATAAACACTGATAAACAATCAAAATTGATTCGTACTGCACGCACAGTTCTTACGTTTCATCCGTCGCCATATTTCGAAAGCTAATCAAGCTCCGTTTGAAGAAACTTAACTGTTAATACATTTTCAAAACAATTGCGCAAACACCTAAATCAAATCGGGAAAAAACAAGGTAATGATACAAAGACGAAAATTAAGAAACATAAAATCAACATCTTACCCTACTATTGTTATCAACAGCACTCACAGTCGTTTCCGTTGTTGCCCAGCTGCATTCCAACATTTCAGAGCAAACGTAATTGTTCGCTTCTCTCAGTGCGTCTTCCTCGTTGGCCACATTCAAGTTCGATTCCTCCGGGATGTCCTCCGAACGAGTTGCACAAGACGTTTCCGTGTCATCTGTTACGTTGTTCGCAGCAATCTCCATCCCTTCTAGAATCGGATACATGATTTCCTCGGGGCAACCAGATATCTCTTCGTACGCCTCCCTCATCTCACCGCGAACCTGCGAATTTGAAAACAGCAATAATATCGACACAGATGACTCGTTAAGTTGTACAGCTTAGATATTGTTTTTCGTTCGTTCGTTTTGTTAATACCTCAAGTTCGTGAATGCGCTGAAGCGTTTCGCTGTCAATCTCCATCCCCTCAGGAATTTGTGTCTCAGTGTCTGGTTCAGTAACGTCGCCATCTTGCATATCACCCGTGGCATCCAGAACTTGTTCGAGTTCCAGAGCACCAGTGTTGTCCTCGTTCGGACACGGTGGTTCCATCATCGCAGTCTTACAATCGGTCCGGAAAATTGCATCTCCCGATAACTCTGCGATCCCATCCTCAGTGATCTCAACGATCTGCTCGTCGGAGATCTGCAGGATCTGCTCGTCTGTGATCTGCGCCTGACACTCCAGATTTTTTGTATCGTCCGTCTCGTCCTCCTCGATGGTTTCCTCGACGTCCTTCTTCTCTGGCTCTTCTTCGTGCTCGTCAATCTCCTCCGCCTGGATTGAGATCTCCATCTGCTGATCCTCCTCGGTTTTTTGATCAGATTCTTTGATGTTTTCGGGGTGCTCAACTTGATCCATCAGAACAGGATTAAACTCATGATCCTGCACAACTTCCATCAGCGACTGATCTTCCTTCGCCATCTCCCCGGCGACCTGTCCCTCCTCCGTGTTATTTTGTACAACATTCGCACTCGGCTCCCCCTGGGTCGCAATCTCAAAACAAACGACTTGAGCTTTCTCTTCCACTTTAATCTCGTCTTCGATGTCCTCAGTCTTTTCAGTCTCCTCCGCCGCTGGTACCGGTGCTTGCTGGTGAGTCTGCTGAACGGCACAACTCTCCTCTTCCTCGTCTTCCTCTTCCTCGTCCTCTTCGTCCTCATCCTCGTCTTCATCTTCATCCTCGTCCTCGTCTTCTTCCTCCTCTGTCTCTCGCTTTTCCTCAGTATTGTTCATCTGACAGTTCTGTCTGCTTTCAGTGACATTCTGATCAACGTTTGCCTCCAGACGTAGTCGCAAGCTCGACCTGGTGACAGCTCCACCTGTCCTCGACTCGGCTATACAGTGCAACCCCGATCGCAGTTTTGGTTCACGTTTCTCGCCCCAGATTGGCTCGAAGTGTTTCAACTTCCACGGGTCTAGCTTGTTCTTGTCTCGCTCGGCTTCCATCTTCAAACGTTGCTGATTCTCCGGAGTGAATTCGCCCTCCGCCAGACGTTTGCGCCACTCCAAACATGCCCTGGCAAAAAACTCGTTGTTCAGGCCTGACGTTGCTGCATCCTGTTTAAAAGAACATGAAACAATCGTAAGAAATACATTCATTCTCAGTTTCTAATCCTCATGATACCATTTTCTTTAACACAATTTCTAAAAGTATGGGACTAACTTAATTCCATCGATCCCCTAAAAACTGATAAGAAATTGTCGATCAAAAGGAGCGCAGTTGCGCTGAAAAGTAATTATAGCAGTTGCACCGATAATTTTTTTGCATACAATAATTTTACAATAGTTTGTCTTTGTAGTAAAAATTTATTTACATCTTTGCGTATTTTACGCAAAGTACATTGTTTATGAAAAATAATGAAAATCATTGTTATAATATAACAGAATCAACAAAAATACAAAACAATAATACAAAATAAGGGGAAAAAAAAAAACAAATTTTTTTAATCGTTGTAGCTTATGGTGGAGTGAGCATTTTTTTACATAATCAAAAATTGTCAATTTTTTATTTTCATAATCGCGTTGCGCTTGTAAAATGTTTTTCGATCATTTTGCAAAATTTGAATTATAATTTTGTATTCTTTGTACCGATGCAGGTTCCGAACAACTGTTCATTTTCACATAAGTTTCTTCAACAACAAAAAGTCAAACTCAATGCAAACACTTTATATCAAACCATGAATTAGATTTGTATTTCGAATTTAAATTTTAAACATTCTCAATTTAATTCTTTCTATTATGTATGAAATTCGGCGGAACTGCACTCATAGTTATCTTATTCAGCTGTGCTCAAAATTATCTCATACGGTGCAATTGCATATCACCCTAAAAATATAATGAAAATGTTAAAACAAAATTATATGATTTTGAGTGACAATTCACCTGTCTATCCACGGCAGGTAGAAGTTGTGCAAGTTTTCTTTGATAGAGCGGCGGTAGGCCTTGAAATGTATGCCTATTCAATAGAGCACGCAAGCTGGTGCTAGCAAGAATACTCGCGGGAGATTCGAGATCAACAAGACCTGCTTCGAGTTGCGCCGCCGCCGACAAGCGTTTCGTTGATCTTCGTCGACTGCTCTTCAAACTGAAACCGGGCAGACTTGCTAGAACCTCCCTCATAGTTGCAGCTGGCTCGTCCACTAAAACAATCATCATCATCATCAGTTATTATTATTAAGACAGTGTCTTTTCCAGACAATCAGTTTCTTTTTGTATTTTTTTAATTTAAATAACAAAAACAATACCAGTATTGGAAAGTTGAGTATTATGAACTGGAGACGGAGGATCATTTATCGGCGGCGGTGGTAACGGTTTGACGACAATGCGCGGTAAGGTACGTGAATTGCCGGACGCGATTGTTGTGTTTTTGCGTCGCCTCTTGGCCTGCTGGCGCAGAGCGTGTTTCATGACCTTTTTGTTCTGCACTGTGCCAGAATAAGCATTGTAGGCTGTGCTGCCGTCGCCGCAACCGTCGGCTTTTGTACTCTCCAAGTCAACATCCATGGTCTTCTTCACGCCAGGCACACCAAGATTTATACTGTTCTCATCAAGTTCATCTGATCCTGCAAAATAACAACAGCTTAGTTTGAATCCAACGTTTATTTTATAACAAAAAATACAACCAATAGAAAAAAAATCGTCACACTTCTGTCAGAATAAACAACTTCTGCGTGTGCGAAAATTTGTTTTTGAACTTGTAGCTTGCAATTGACTACAATTTTCAAATAGAACAGATTTTCAAGTTGTCATGATGAATAATTTTTTAATTTTGACAGTTGAATGGATACAGTGGTGAAGTGGAAATTGGGAGAACAAGAAAGAAAGATAAAGAGCGAGAGAGAAAGAGAGAAAAAGCTAGGAACTTCTGCTGATAGAATGACGCCTGAGCAAGGTTGTCTGATGTTATAATTCGTTAGATGGGATTGGTCTTGTTGGACGCACCTACATCGTTGACTGTGCTTTGACTCGCTCTAGCGAGCAAGGTATTCGTGCAAAAGCATCGCAGCGCTGTCGCAACAACTCGACGTTGCGATTCAGAGGCGTGCGTGGATGGCGCTATAAACGCAGTCCCGGTGACGCCGTCTTGATTACGCGATCTCGTACGCCGCTTGGCAGCTGCACCCTCGTCCCCGACTCTGCTCACAATCGTTCAATTTTTCACCAACTTATCAACTTTTGTCACACCAAACATCACACTGCTGATTTCAGCCTCCGCCATATTGTATTTACGTATTTCTCGATAAAACACTCTCGGTAAAGTTCGGCATTGATCGGCTGTTTTCGGTCGCGCGCACTAGTCGAGAACGCGGCAAGATTCTTTTATTCAAAAATATTCAAATTTCGATGTCAGGCCAATATGATTAATTAACTTTTTTTTTCTTTTTCATTTTTTATTATTAAAATCTGTGACATTGATTTGTAAATTATTTTGTCAACATGGATCATTTTTTTTTGTTTCCATTTAAAATCTACATGATTGTCCAATTTTTTGTCGAACTAAAAAACAGATTACAAAACAATTGATCTTTTATATAAAATTTAGAAACTTGTTTTCATACCAGTATGACAATAGACTTATTTTACATAATTCATACAATTCTAATTTTACAATTTTGCGAGCTTTTAAAACTCTTGTTTTGAACAATGTTATTTTTAATATTTGAATATTTAATGAATATTAACGAAGATGAAAATTTGACAAGTAAAATATTGTTGCAATCGTTTAATCAATATATTTGATAGTATTTGATTTATTACTTTTGTTTATGTAAAAGAGAAATCATTTGTAAAATAAACCTTCCAAAACAAAAATGTCATTTAATTTTGAGATATCAATTTTGTTTGGGAGAGAAGAAGATCTCAAAACGAAGCTTTGAATTATTTTCTTTTATTTCATTTTTCTGATCTATACTAATACTTTTGCAATTAGTATAGAAACAATACTGCATAAACATTTAAATTCGGTATAACTGTCTATATACTGTGTGACAATGTTTATTCACTGTTTCGTCATAATTTATTATTTTTATTATAATCTCAATCTATCTTTTTGTGGATGAAGATGATTTTGGTAGGAGTAAAGTGTTTTGATTAACCGATGTAAGTTTATCACAAATCAAATAGGAAAGTACACAATACAATATATTAGCAATCTGATTCTTAATCATAAACACGTAATACAATACAGTTTTTACTTAAAAACTAAAGTTGTACTCGCTTTTAAGCATGAGCAGATACTTTTGTGCTTCGTATAAATAAAAGCGTTTTGAGTTTAAGTTCGAATTATAACTTGATGCACATGACCTAATTGGAATCGAGAGAAAAAAGTTGATTCATTTGATTAAGAGTCTGCTACAATGGTTTCGACTATGAAAAGTCAGTAAAGCCTGCTTCCCCATTATATCTATTTCATCCATAATCTATTATATTTGATCTATCTTTCATAAATTCTTACTTTGATATTTTTCGCAGAGCTGGAATGACAGATCCTTAACAGAGTTTATTTTTATCTTCGTCTTCATTTTGAATTTCATTTAATGTTGTTATACCCTTTTTATATTAAACTATTTGTGCGTGAAGGTCTTGAGATATATAAAGGTACATACAAAGTGTTTGTACTGTTTTCGATGAAGTACAAACGTACAGTCTTATTAAATTCAATCATCAGAATTTCATCTTTCAAATTCGAATTTTATTCGAATCTAAGGTAAAACTTCAATCTTTGTGCAAACTTGCGCAAAGCTTGTATTTCTTAACATGAAATTGATTTTAAAAAATTACAAACCCTTCCATTAAAATCATAAACTATTGCTCAGAAAACACCGTTGTTCACTTAAAAAAAGAAACAAATGAATCTAAAAAATGACAACTCTGAAATACGAAGTGATATGCAGACTCGATTGTACCTCTGAATTTGCTAACGATTATTGTTATATAATGATTATAAAAAATCTATGAAAATATTGAAAAAATCATCCAGGTTGATTTATATTATAAAATATGTAAAAAAAGCAATCGTGTTAACATGTTTCCAAGACCCTCACAGTCATCTCAGATTCGTTTCGTTCACCAACGCATCAATTTGAATTTGGTCACAGTAGTTATGCAATTCGAACAATTATTTATTATCTGGGCGAACACTGAATGGACAATTTAATTTGATCATAAATAACTGTTTCTTTCCCACAGTGGGATTACAAGAAAAGGACTAATGATTAGTCGCTGGTTGGAGGGTCCATTGCACAAACGATGGCCTTCATCACACTGGCTGCGGCGAGGGACGCGTACGGCTGCCATTCTTTGACTCGTGATCCGTCTTTGTAGTCGGAAACACCCCGGATGACGACAAAACTATCCCGACAATTGCCAAGGATGCTTTCAACAACAGCATCCATCTCAGTGTCAAACGCCATGACTCCGAACCGGGCTGCAAATTTTTGACGCAACTGGTCATCGCGAGAGATGTGCCTGCCAGAACCTACAGGAGCTAAGTGGATCTTCGGACACCCATCCAGTCTATAAAATAATAAAATTGTTCAAAGAAAAGATAATAATGTTATAATCCTGTAAAAATCAGATCTACTCGTTTTTTTTTTTAAATTTCAATCAAAAGTCATAATTAAATTTGATTTTTCAGCTACTCAACCTTTTGTTAGATTTGCTTGGAGCACTCGGATGAGCAACTTCTATCACTTCTCTGTCACCTATTGTCATGTACAATTTGTCCGATTCTGCTGGCGGAGCCTCGAAAACATGTTCCGATTGAGATTCTAAAGTTTTCAGTCCTTCCTTCATGTGTATTCTCCACGGCGCAATCATTCCCTCGTCAACCTTGAAATTGTTCAACACAAATCAGAATACTACATTTGAACCTGATGGATATAATCATCGATCAAAATATCCGATCTATCATAGTACTTGTGCTGCTAAATTGGCTGCTATATCCTGAAGTCCTAAATTTGAGGGTGTATATTCTTTGGTTTCAAAGTGGTAACTGCCGCTCTGCTCGTGCAGTTTAGCATTTTCACAATACACATACACATAAGGTTTGTTCTGAGGTGCTGGGTATGAGATGATCACGTCGCCAAGTCTCACATGTTTGTTGTAGTCTGTGTAATGTGGGACACCTCCCCCGACGCCAACCAGAAATACAAAATCGACTTTTTGAAAGGTTCCTACAAAAAGAGAAAGAAACAACTGAAAATTTAAATCAAAAAAGCTTGAAGAAATTTTGGAAGAATTGAAATTCACAAGATAAAAAATAATCTTCCAAATTAATAAACAATGATTTATCATATCTTCCTGATGCTTGCCTAACAATCTGGTCGTGGTATTTCCAGCAGCTGTGAGAGCTTCTCGGGTGTGGCCAACAGTGGGCAGTTTCGTGCAAACTATTCTGTGCGAGCCGATGTTTCCCAGAGTATAAACATTCGATTCACCTGGAAAATTGAAAATTAAAATTAAAAAAACTTGCCTGATAATGAAAAAAAAAAAAAAATGAAATTTAAAGTGTTACGTACCAACGGTTGTGTAGCGAACAAAAGTCTCTTTGTTCTCCATCATGGCATCGACAGCCAACTTTTCGCAATATTGAGCAGTGATGATAGCTATCGTTGGCTGTTTTGCACTGGCCATCTTTGGCATCTGTTTAACCACCTGCAAATCATACAAATACACATGTTATGTCACAATTATGAAACAGTCCTTCTCAATGAACAATCGGTCAGGTGTCAACAAATATTTTTACTTGAATATCCATATCCTGATGTACGACTCTTGTGTATGCTCCATTTTCCATCGATTTCACGATACCTTTACTTTGCAACTCTTTCAGATTAGCTTCAACTAAAGATTCCTCCCAGCCATAATCTCTGAAAATGAAATCATCGTTACAAATTTGATCTAGGACAATTTATTATATTTTATATTTAATTTTTTTTGTTTCTTACCTCACCAGATCGCTGATCGTCACAGGATTAGGATAAGCAGACTCTATTAACTCTAATACTTTTTCCATTGTAAGCTCTACATTCTGTCCTAGAATTGTCTCGTCTGCTGATACTGTGAAACAAACCAACTACGATTAGTTCCAAACAAATGATGAGCCAAAAGATGATTATTTTCAACAAATAGAAAATTAGTATTGCCCTGAATAATTGTACTACCCGACGTCTATAGTGGTAAGCAAACTATTTAAACTTCTTCTACGAGATGTAAAATTATGTGAATGTGATTTTCTAAGTGCTGATTAGTGTTTTTATTACAATACAGATTGTAATTAAAACCGATCCAAATGATGACCGAAAACAAAATTTAATATCAGGTAGAGTAATTATTCATTGACAAAAAAACTTGTCTAATTAAAAAACAAAACTGATTAGAGGGAAGATAGGAGAACAGAGGATGAGTATATTGATAAAACATTCAGGATTTGTTGAACAAAATCGAAACACTTTTTTTAAAATCGGTATGAATTGCTATTTATCAATGAAAATGTTACTTTGATTCATCTCATTCTTAATTCCTGTTATTCATCTAGAACAAGTGCTGGCGTTGTTCCATGCTGGCATGAATAGAACTATATGGAAAAGGCTGTCATGATGGGATGAATATGGTGAAGAAACTGAAGATACAAATCTATCACTCAATTATTAAAAAAATCTTTTTCTAATTAAAATTTTGAAGCATCGAATGTTCTTAAGACCTTACAATTTTCGATTCAATAATATAAGTCTAGATCAAACAAGAATTTTTTCAGTTTTGTTGGATCGGTCTAAACTTATTGATTCATGCTTCGTGCAAGTTCTTTTTTTGCACAGAAATCTTCATCAAACACAAGTTGAGTCAATGTTGTTATGGTAACTCTTTCTCTACATATTTTTCCTCCTATCTTTTTATTTCTGGAAAATTATTCAATCTGTCATAAAAACAATTTTTGTGACCCGTTTTCATTTTCTTTTTTTTTAATAGTTTAAAAAACACTACACTTTTTTCAACTAAAAATAACTGGACGATTTTCGAATAGCCATTCAAGTTCGCGAACAAAAAACCTCGTGTCTGTTGAAAGAGGCATTTCATTGAAAGCTTCAAAGACCACCGGGTACATAATGTATGAACGTTTTCGCACAATCGTCTTCCTCTCATTTTCGGGACAGCGATTGTAAAATCAAAGAAACTATCTTTTCGCAGTTGATGAAACTGAAACTACCAAACAGAAAAAGAGCAATTGAAAAACGTTTTGTTTCAATCTGTCTGATACAATGAAATCTAATACAGGGGCAGTTGGGGTAAATATGACACGTGGAGTAATATGCAACTTTTAATTGTTTCAATCTTTAATTGCAATTTAACTGATATAAGATACTTTTATTGTTTTAATAAAATGACCCTAACTGCCCTTAACAGAAAACATTCTTTCGGATTTTATTTATGTCGTAAGATGTATCATGAAGATGATTCGCAGGGAGATGCAGATGCAGATCAGTGATCCGAGTGAAGTAGTGAAATGCTAAAAAGCATGAGCAAACAAGACCGAGCTTAGTATCCTAATCGAACCTGAATCCCATATTCTTTTTTCGAGCTGATGCAGGGCGAAGGCCACGCGACCAGGCTTTGCTGCAGATAGCGTTAACAAAGCATTGAACAAGTGAATAATATACAAGTATAAGATTTTCAATTTTTCGTTCCAAAACATAAAAAGAAAAAAAAATTGACAAAAATACTTCAAACATCTTCGACTTTACGTAAGAAACATTTCAGATGGAAAACCGACTGACTAATTAGACAATTACGTCTTTGTATAAATAATTCACAACAAAGATTAAACAATTACATAACGACAAAAATACAATACCGTTTCGATTCAACTTTTTTTTTGCGCATAAATAAAGTTACAAATCATTAGACTTATAAAAAAAAACTCGACTATTTCCAGATCAAGTTAAACCGATGACGAATTTAGACCCATGAATATGCAATGCAAGTCTGGTAATGGCGAATGTTTGAGATATTGATTCATCGCTGATTTTATGGGTCGAGCATCGATCGCGACGCGGGAGTCTGATCAATTTTGCACCGATGAGCCAATTGTAATTATCGGCCTGTGTCAAGGCCACGTGCTCTCTCCTTTTTGTGACTTACATGGTCTCGATGGAATCGCCACAGGTTCCTCGAGTTGTTTCAACTCGACTTCCAGCTTTTGCAGCGACGTGTATTTGTACTGCATCAGCTTCATGATCTTTTTAATGAATCCGACGTAATCTAGAAAAAATTATTTTAATTAAACATCTTAAATGATGATAAATTCCTTTTTTTCATCGACATTGAAATCAATTTGGTTACAAACCTCTGGGAAATTCTTGCGGTGTGACTAGTTCCCTGAAAAATTCTTGAGCAACGCTCGCATGTTCATCTTCGGGCAGATTCGGAGCAAACCAAAACTGAAGTGTACGCGATTCCTGTGTATGTTTCCCCGTCTGCGAGCTCACTAGAAATACTCGAAACTGAAGACTGAGTTCGGCTGGATCAGTTGTTCCATTTGTCGCTGAACAAAAAAAGAAATCAAAATTAATATCTTAAAAAAAAAACGAACAAGAAAGAAAGACGCATAATTAACAATATTTTTAACTATTTGTTAACAAAGATACGGATCATCGAATTCGGCAGAAGGCCATGGGTCAAATCAGTTAATAAAGACCGCATTCGGGTCATGAATGCTCTGATTTAGAAGTGTGTCATTCTCATGATATCAATTTATCAAAGCGGTTCCTCAAAGTTTTCACTCTTTCGCAATCTCTGAATCACACCTCAACGTTAGACTAGAAGAAGATTTGAAATGTTACATCAGCTCATTTTAATTCCATTGTCCTTTTTGAACCGTCGATCATTGTTCTCGTTTGAATGTTTAGAAGGTGTAAAAGTAATTATATGTATGCCAGCCGAACGATGGTTCAAGTAGAATGCAATTAGTATACCGTTATCTAGCGAGAGTATTTCATAGCTCGCAAGTAGTTTGAATTTATAAAATCATTTCAAGTTCATATTCATTTGCAACTAAAATGTTTGAGTTTGAATTTTGCTACTGAGTCAAAATCGTTGATACGAAGTTGATATAAATTGAAAAATTAATGATACAACATTTGATATAAATTGATGATTTTATATGAAACGAAAGTAACATTTCGTAAGAACAGAATTGCATTTACTTGGAGCAGCTTGTTTATTGATAACGATGCCCTTATGATCGCCTCCAGCGATGTGAACATTATTGGCATCTTCGCAATTTTCTGGCGGGTCCAACAACTTCCGTTCCACCAGTAGCACCGTTGAATTCGCAGTCTTGCATTTTGGCGTCATCACAATATGTTCTGGAAACGCAATCACATCTTTGGTCATCATCATTATGGAAACGTGCACACACGCAAAGTTCAGTAATTTTATGCTCCAAAAACAAAACGCGTTTCTGTTTCACATAAACAATTTGCCGTAATTGACAGTCGGAAGATAAAAATCACGTTGAAAGCAGATGTCTGGTGGATTTTATTTTTAGACTCTTGTTTTTTTAATGCCTTTGGAAAAGAAAAAAAAACTTGTTGCAACATAACTTCAGATGGAACAAACATTAGAAAATTAAAACGACCAAATATCAAGTGTATTAAATAACAAAATTGAATGATGAAAATGAAAAAAACTAATAATGATGAAAAAAGAAAACTAGAAACAATATCTGATTATGATATGAGAACAACTGATAAGAAGTTGATTATCGAAATGTATGATTTTGATTTTGAAAAACAAGGAAGCAAAGATGAAAAAAGTATTGTAACAAAAAAAAAAAGAGTCCGAAGAAAAATGATTCAGTCAAAAAAACCCAAATGCAGAAACTGACATCATCGCAAGATTGTGACATTAACAACGTCAGAATAATAAAATTTGCATTGTATCCCTCTTGACAAACATTTAATCACGCTGATGAGCAATTCTCTAAAGTAAATTTACAATCAGTCGATCAATTGAACTTTCTCTCAATTACTTTATCTCATTTGCAAATCGCTTCTCTTGTAATAATAAATGAACGAATGAATAAGAAGGACAGTTGTTCAAACTACATCTGTAACGCAACAATTATAACTGGAATCGTCGTTGAAATTGCAAAACTGCAATCAATAAAATAACTTGAACGAGATGTAAAAATAATCTGCAAAACAAAAGAAGTTGTTGGATGATAGAATGGAGCAGGTAAACAAAAGGAGTAATTGAATGAGTCGAGTGGCTACCAATTTTGTTGTCACCCATGTTTAGCGTGCGGCTCGTCGAGCTAGGTCGGGGGTGCAGAAAAGGGATGACGACAAAACACAACGCGTCAAGTGTCAAACGGCGCGTTTATTCACTCGTGAGTACTTATATGACTCGACTGCTCGGCCGGCGAACAGACACTGCACAGTGCAGACAGGCTCATTCGTAATTTTCGTGCCGAATGTGTATTATTCATCGTACTACCCACACCCACAGCTACAACTCGTCTGCCGAATCCCGCGTGCGCAGGTGCTCAGATCAAAATGGGGCCACCAATCAGGCTCTTCAGTATATCATCTAGGCTCAACCCGGCCGATTGTGAATTCGATCAAAATTAATCAGAACCTAAAAAACACAAAATAATAATAATTAAATCATTACAAGATCAAGTTCAAGTTTGCAAATTGGTGTCAGTCTTACCTTGGTTGACCCTATTCTTTTATATCAGTTTGTCTTCTTTTTATAATTTCATTTTGTTTCAATTTTTCTTTTTTTAACTTTTTGTATCAGTTGTTGACTTAGGAAAATCGTCGTGAGAGAATTCGTCAATCGCATCATGCATTATGTGATTGTTACTCTTATGGAAGAAGAATCCTGATTTGGATTTGCAGATAGAAAAAGATAATTAAAACAAAGGAAAAAAAAATTGCTCAATAAAGTTGCAATTGAATTAATTATGATAATGAATTAAATTTGGTAATGTTATTATTAAATATGAAATTTTCAAATGTGTTCATTCAATATTTCAAGATCATTTTTAACTTTGTTCAATACCTTATTTTTACATCAAAAGTTACAGTAGTTATAATAATTTTTATCTGTGAGCCAAAAAAAAAAAAAAAAACAAATTTTTTAGCATAGTGAATAATTAAAAACCGCATTTAATTTGAAAAATTATCAATTTCTGAGAAGTAAGGATATTTTGTTCTTGAAAAAAAGTGAGTGTGCTCCGAAATGAAAGTTGACAGGAGAATAGAAACTGTACAGGTGGCGCTGCTAGGATTGAACGTGTGACATCATTAGTTGTCATCAATCTGTTGAAGGGACGTCGTTAAAAGTTGTGTTTGAAGAATATAATTTGTTTCGAAACTGTGTTCAAAATAAACAATCAGGATGGTCGATGAAGTTACTAAAAAAACATTGAGCAATATTCCGTTATTACAAACCAAAGCAGGTCCCAGAGACAAAGAACTTTGGGTTAAGAGGTTAAAAGAAGAGTATCAGGCTTTAATTAAGGTGAATTATGTTCATTTTAAACTTATAGATAGAAATAAAAAAAATTAATATTGAACAAAAACTGTGTTTTCGTCAAACTAGATTTTTTTTTCATTCTTCAAGATAGATTTGAAGAATTAAAAAAAAGAAATTATTTCATTAGCTGCTTGGGAATACAGTTTGTTTATGTCGACCATATGGTCGTTTGAGTGTCAAAAGTGTAACAGTTATACAACTTTGAACCTTTTCATCTTGTCATAGCAACAACATATAACAAAAACTGTGTTTTATTCTTTCAAGTACGTGAAAAACAACAAAGATTCGGACAACGATTGGTTCAGGTTAGAATCTAACAAAGAAGGCACCAAGTGGTTCGGAAAATGTTGGTACATTCACGATTTACTCAAATACGAGTTCCAGATAGAATTTGATGTAAGTTAATACATATAAAAAAAGAGAGAAAAAGAAAATTTGATCAGAAATGATTGATAACGAGTTTGAAATTGATTGTTTCAGATCCCAGTGACGTATCCAACAACTGCTCCGGAAATTGCGTTGCCAGAATTGGATGGAAAGACTGCCAAAATGTACCGTGGTGGAAAGATATGTCTCACGGACCATTTCAAGCCTCTCTGGGCAAGAAACGTTCCTAAATTTGGAATCGCACATGCCATAGCTCTGGGTGTACGTTAAACAAAATTAATTCCCTCGCTCTAACGAGTCACTCAATCGAAAAATGATCCATCCTTTTTAATTGCAGTTGGGGCCCTGGCTAGCTGTTGAAATTCCAGACCTTATAGAGAAAGGCGTCATATCTCATAAGGAAGGTGCAGAGGAATCGACTTAATTTCTATGAAATTGACATGCGAATGATATTTGAATGATTGTTAAGTCTCAAATGTATATATTTGATATTTTATAAATAATATTTACATCAAGAGAAATTTGTCGGGACGATACTATGACTTATCTTTATCCTTAATTATCTGATCCAACTTGTACAAGTCCTTAAATGACACCTCCCCGGATCCTCGTGGTTTCGGTTTTGGTTGCGACGGGTCCGGCTTCCATCCCAGCATATAAATCACCTGGAAGGTCGCCGGCACGTACCTTGTTCCATCCTCTTTGACTTTGCCATACAACTCATTGTAAATTGCTCCTGCAGCCAAGAGGGTGTCACGTTTCAAATGAAGTTTTCTCTTCAGGTTTGCATTGTTCTCGGCCATTCCTTGGATGGTTCAATTTATATTTATTTTAATTCTCTACGTTCAATTTACTTCAATCTAAAAACATGAAAGTCTGCTTCAATACCTTTAAGGTCCCACATCAGTTCAAACATTGATGGATATCCAACTACCATCTCATCAGTGTCTATTGTCAGTAACGTAAATCCAGCTCTGTTTAAAAGTCCTCCAATATCACGAATATCAACAAACGGAGAAACATGGGGAGATACTCCTCCCTCCCTCTCCAATTCTGCTAGTTGCAATGATCCTCTGAAAAAATAATTAATTTAGGTTCTAGTAATAATAACGATAAATTCTTTTTATCTCTCTCTCTCTCGTTCTGACCTCAATTCATACAGTGTATCACCGCCAAAAAGAGCTCCAATGAAAGCCCCATCATTTTTCAGACAATTAATAATCCTCGATAAACATCCGGGCAAATTGTTAACCCAATGCAAACTCAACGAACTGACAACCAAATCCAAACTGTTCGGCTGCAGCTGAAATTCTTCCTCGTCTGTGACAAGTTTTTCTAAAATAACTCCCTCGTTTGTTTCCACTTGTTCTACCATGCTTGTCGACATATCAGCCGCGATAAGCTTCTCCACGCTATCATTGTAGATATTCTTTGCAATGTGTCCTTTGCCGCAACCAAGGTCAAGGGCGACTTGGAACTTCCTTTTGATATCAATAACTCTGTCTGCCAATCTGTAACCTGAAATTGCAAATAATAATTTTTAGTTATCAGATCTTTTTTTCTTTCTATGTATAAATTATAAAAAAAATGTATTCAGTTTCGTTGATTTAAAAACATTGTTTCATACCTATTTCGTCCTTCACATAATCAAAAACGTGCGATTCATCAGCTTGTGCCGCTCGTTCTCTGTGCAACAACTTTGCTTTTCTGTCAAAAACGTACATTGCACTGCCACCTTGGTTCGAACTCAAACACCTTAGATTTTGTATCCATGCAAGTTTCGGTGAACAATTTTGCAAAAACTTCACGTGGCCCATCAAACTCAACATGATTGATAAAATTTTAGTTGCACTTTGAAACAAAATAATAACAATCAGCTGTCGAAAACACAGCGGGACATTATTTTCTAACCAAAAATAAACTCCGATTTGTCAACAGAATAATTTGCCATTGTCAACAAAACATTTTTTCCACCTTCGGCCAACAATCGGATGTAAACAAAACAACCGTAGCAGACTGCATCGTGTCAGCTGTGTCTCATTTTGGAGCTTTCAAACGGTTTCGTAAACTGCTGCCCCCTATCGGAAAATTCAAAGTTTCGAGACGTTTCCAACTTCAAGTGAAGAAGAAACTTTCGGAGCGACATCTGTCTGATTTTGTCATTGTGCGACGGATTATTCATGTAAACAACACATTGCATTTCATATTAGCAACAGAGAAATTTTGCTAAAACAAACTTCAAGTCGACAATTGGCAGGACGATAAACTGTTTTACTATCCTGGAAGGATTTTTTTATGCTTAGGTTGTAATTGATTTTTTGGTTCCATGAACAATGAATATGCTTGGGATAATCGTCTCCGGCCGGCTGGTAAGCACTTTTCAAAATATTCTAGAAGCGACAAACACGTTGTGAATAAAGATTAAATTATAAAAAAAAGAAATGAATAAAAAAAACATACAGAAAACAAACATAACAAAAGTTTATTTGAAAAACATTTTTAAATTTGAATTTAATTGTTTGTAGCTCAATTGTTAATATTTGTTTGATAACAAATGGTAAAAAATATATTTTGCAAATATACTGTTTTCTTGAAATTATTATTATTCCATTGTATTGTTTAATTTTGTTATTTTAGGTACAAACTGATTTTCAGCAAATTGGGGAAAATCAGTTTTTGTTTACAGTTCCGGACGCAGACAATATTAACCACATCGTTGTGTTTCTGACAGGAACGACTAGCTTCCCAGAAGGTTTGGGAGGAGCCGGTAAATAAAAAAAAATTCATATTGAGTTTTAATATTTATTCAATTGTATATATTTATATTATTAAACGCTCAAATTGAATTTGCTTTGTTTTTAGTTTACTTCAGCTGGCCAGATCCAGTATCTCCCCCGAACTGGCAATTCTTGGGCTATATCTCAAACACAAAACCATCCGCGATATTCAAAATTTCCAACCTGAAGAAAAACCATGAATTCGAGAACAGCAACCTGGACATTTTTGGAGCTAAGATCTCACATGTTGCGCAAATTGGAATATCGGTGGAACCTTTACAAATAATTGAGCAGCAAGCTGTGATGGTGAGCGCGAACTCACAGAACAAGGAGGCGACGTTTGTTGAGTTCGTGCAAAAGATGCTCGTCAATTTTTTGAACTTTGTGTCAAGTTTCTCGGTGACACAGCAACAGATGCTGCCAAACCCGACGGAAAATTTTGTGCCACTGTCCGCGGTGCAAAACTGGTACCGAACTTTTGAGCGGCGTTACCAACAGAATCCGAACTTTTGGAAATACTCGTGATTCCGTAACTTCCTTATCGCGCTACTTTCAATGTATTTTGTATGAAAAATAAATATGTAAGACTCGACTTTGACTCAGCCAAAGTCACATTTTCTACGACTACAAGTCTTTTCCTCTGAATTATAATTCAACGTCTTTTTTTTTCTTAGATTATAATAAATTTATATTATTAACTTGTATTCACAATATTGTTTTTTTTTTTTGAATTTTTAAATAAATTTTTCACAAAAAGTGATGTCAATTTCTTAGAAAGTTAATTGTCAGAAAATTTGACAGACGTGAATATATTATAGGGCATTAATTCTGTCTCATGATATAACGCACAGCAGAAACAAGTTTCAGTTTCAGTGAAGCACTGATGGCAAGCACATAGTAAAAATGTATATAAATCCGCCTAGCCAGATCGTCTAAGCAAAAAGCGAATAAAATTTACATTGTTGCGAATCTCGTTACAGGTGAGCTTCGAAATTCGATTTTCATTGCACTATGTTACTTTTATTTCCAATTTCATATCAACTTTTTTCTTCTTGCATGTAAACATAACCTATACATCTCAAACGGAGTGTTTTTTTACACGTCACGTGTTTTGAACGCACAAGAATGTTTTTCATAAGTTTTTTACACTCAGTAGCACCTTTCAATTAGTCTACTTTTTTTGACATGTTGTAAAACAAATAAATCTTTTTCTATGTTTATAAACACTGTGGACATATGTACTTTATAAATACAAACGTATGTCCATTATTTTATGTATGACACAAAAGTCTCACGATTATTTAAAACAATTGTAATTAAAAATGAAAATTACAAATTACAAATGAAACCAATATTTTCAACAAAAATACACTATTTTTTGTAAATAAATAAAAAAACATGTTTTTTCTTAAGCATCAAACATTTGATTTGTGTTTATATAACAGATGGTAAATATTATTCGAATGGAAACAGAAATTATTTTTCGAAAAATGTTCTTTTATATGCTCCAGGTAGAAGTTTGAATCAGCAACGGAAAACGGATTAACGAAAAACAATAAGCTTCTGAAAAATGTCAACTCAATGATAAACAACACAATGCATTTTCCCATGAAAAGGATTACAATAAAATTTTATCTGGTGGATTAAATTTACACTTGTTATAATTTGTATACATTTCTTTTTCTTATTATTCGATTATATCTGTTCGTCAAAGCTAAGCAGAGCAAAGGTGGATAAAATATTTTAAAACTAAATATTTAAAAATAAATAATATTAAATTTTTACTTATTTTTAAAAGTAACGACAGAGTTTACCTGATTATTTTTGTATTTTTGTTTTGTTATCACGGAATTTTCGGCAGAGTTTGGAATTTTCCGTTCCAAAATGTTTAAATAAATCTTGTTATATTTATATTCTGTAAAGATAAGATATTTCATTAGAAATACAATGAAATGTTAAAAAATATATTCTTATGCAATAAATCATAAACAAAATAAAATTGTACATCTTCCCTGATAGCCAGATTTTGTCAATTTTATGTAAACTTTACATAAATGTTATACAAAAAAATTATGCAAATCTACCTCCGCATCGTCCTGCATTATTTACATAAATTTTATACAAGCAACAAAATTTTTTGAATTTTCTAAGTTTTGAAAAACCAAAAATTGTTTTTTTTTTATTCGATTATTAATTTCAACAAAACATTTTCTGATGTAAACGATTTATGTAAATATGACAGTACAATGAGGAGTTACATTTATGCAAATTCAATGTAAATCATTTACATAAACGGTTGTTATCAGGGTTATTTTAATTATTTAAATAATTTTATTTTCTTCGACGTTGTAAATTAATTTAATTTAATTTCTAACAAATAGAATTAGAGATAAGAGATAATAATATTTGAAGATTACAAAGTAAAAACAATTTAAGTGTAAATCTAAAACCCAGACACTAAACTTGTTTTTCCTTTATGCTACAGATATACAACTATCAAAAACAAAAGAAAAATTAAAAATCCTTTGATAGACAATAAACCTAAACCGGTGGTCGAAGTTAAACAATTGAATTTTTAACAACTCTTAAATACAACTCTAAAATTAAAAATTCCAGAACTTTTAATCTTCAACTAATCCTCATGATTTTCCAGGTACCAAAGGAATCTCGTCATGGTTCTGGCTGGGTCCTAATATTAAGGCAGACAAAAGTTCAAAACTTAGTTGCGACCAGCCGAACGATGTTGAAACATTGATGGTGTATTTCGGATAAGTTGCTTTGATCGTGCCACAGAAATAAGAATCAGAACCCCTGGATCTACATTATTTTACGAGATGGAGACGAAGCCGGACCTAGAGAGTGTTTACCAGGCCCTCTTTGTGCTCTACCACGAGCCCGGATACGCGAACAAGGAACGCGTGAACAAATGGCTGAGTGAGTTGCAAAAGTCGCTCCACGCTTGGGAGCTCTCAAACGAGCTGCTGCGAGTCAAACGTGACTTGGAATCTTGTTACTTTGCCGCCCAGACGATGCGATCCAAGATCCAGGAGTCGTTCCACGAGCTACCCGCCGAAGTGCACGAGTCGCTCAGGGACTGCTTGATCGAGCACATCTCAAACATCAACGATCAAACGGACAAGGTTATCGTCGTTCAGCTCTGCGTGGCCTTGGCGGACCTCGCGCTGCAGATGGTTTCGTGGCAGGATCCGGTGCGCGACCTGATAAACAAATTCGGCCACTCTCAGGAGAGTCTGTGGCCCCTTCTGGAGATCCTGACAGTGATGCCGGAGGAGCTGAGTTCGTGGCATCTGGGGTTGGTTTACAACCGTCGACAGGAGATCCGCAGATACTTCTACAAGATCGGGCCAACGGTGTCCGAGTTCCTTGAAGTTTGTCTGAAGACCCACAACGACAACCGGGACGCAACATACTCGCGAATTCTTCGTTGTTACGGCAGCTGGGTGTCGGAGCAGGGCATCCCGTTGGACCAGCTGAGGACCAGTGGCGTGGTGTCGGTTGCGTTTCAAGTTCTGCACAGCCACGAGGTCGACCTGACGTTGCATTCAAACGCGACCGACTGCGTGTGCGCCATCCTGCAGAACGTCGACTACGAGATGGACGAGTTCATGTTCGGCAAGGTCGTGGCCCTGACGAACGCCTACAAGTTGTCATTGGAGAACAAAGACGTTGCGAAGCTGAAGAACTACTGTCGCATCATGACCGATCTCGCAGACACCAATATCTCCACGATGATCAACTGTAGTCGTCCGGACAAGCCCCACTACTCCGTCGAAGCCCTCGACCTGGTCCTCATGTGTTGTGACCAGCAGGAGTACGAGGTCACCGAGATGACCTTGGAGCTGTGGTTCAGCCTCAGTGAGATCCTCTTTGACAAGTCCAACGAGAAGAAGAACGCGGTGTTCAGGCCCTACGCCGACAAATTGCTGCACATCTTGTGGAGGCACTGCAAGATGACTGCGGACAGTCTCACCTCCGCGGATGAGGAGCCGGACGAGCTGTTTGCCGACTTTAGATACCGCGTTTGTCAGCTTATCAAGGACCTGATCTATATCGTGGGTGTTAACAATTATTATCGACAGATGTTTGCAAATTTCGGGGCAGCCGACTGGCCGAGCATCGAGGCCACGCTCTTCGTCATGCAGGCCGTGGGCAGAAACGTGTCGCCGAAGGAGAACGAGATCGTGCCCAAGGTCCTCGAGGCGATCCTCAACCTCGGTGCCGACACCCCCGTGGTCGTCAGGCACACCAGCGTCCTCCTCCTGGGCGAACTCTGCGAATGGATCAACGAGCACTCGCACGTCTTGGAACCCGTTAGCAATTTTCTGTTCAGTTGCCTGCACCAGAAGGGTCTGGCTAATGCAGCCCTGGTGGCGCTCAAGGACATCTGCACTGCGTGCTCCAAATTGATGATACCCCATCTGCCATTTTTGATACAACTGTCCAGCAGTCTGGACAACCTCCCGATCAACAACAATTCCGCCAACGTGTTTCTTGCGGGCATCTCCAAACTGGTTTCGAAGCTGCCGCACAAGGAGATGCAGCAGGCCGTCCGGGAACTCTTGTGGATCCAGGCGAAGCCTCTGAATGTAATTGTTGAGAGTCAGCAGAACCCGATCAGTCGTGGGAGCAAGACGGATCCCATTGTATGGTTGGACCGGATAGCGACCATCTTCAGAAACCTCAAAATCGACTCCAAGCAGAGCGCGAGTCCTCATCCTTGTCAGCAGGTTCTTAGCGAGCTCTGGACGATCCTGTCGATGACCCTGGACAAGTACCAGCACGATGGCAAGACCGTTGAACGTGCCTGCAGGTGTTTCAAGTTCGCGATCCGGTGTCTGGGCAAGTGCTCGAGTCCGATAGTTCAGCAGCTGGTCGAACAGATCGTGAGACTTTACGCGGTGCACCCGCACAGCAGCTACCTCTACTTGGCCTCCATCTTGGTCGACGAATTTGCCGACGATGCGCAAAATGTCCCGTTCCTGTTGGAAATCCTCAGGGCTCTTCTCGGACCGACTTTTTCGTTGCTGGAACGACCCGACGGTCTGGTCAATCATCCGGACAGCGTGGACGACCTGTTCCGACTTTGCGACAGGTTCCTGCAGAAATGTCCGGTTGCGTTGCTGCAGCAAGACATCATGGACGGGATCCTGAAGTGCGCCCTGTTCTCGTGCTCGTTTGATCACAAGGAGGCCAACACCTCGGTCCTCAAGTTCTTTTACGACTTGATCTACTGCTGCAAAAATTCTAAGAACCAGTCGGACTTTTTGGTGAGGCAGCAGCTCGTCCAGGAGGTCATCGCCAAAGTCGGGCAGAGCTTGGTGAGCGAGCTGATGCACGCCTCGGTGTTCACCATGTCGACCTACGTCCTCCCGGACATCTCGGACGTTTTGCTGCTGCTCGCTGCACTCGACAGGAGCCAGTTTTCGAAATGGCTCTGGCAGGCCATCGCCGACTTGCCGGCCAAAAGCTCCAAGACGATCCCCAAGGAGCAGCTCAACGAGTTCCACAAATCGGTTGTCGACGTCAATTCCGATTCGAACGAGGTCAACTCCGCCCTGAGGAGCTTCAAGAGACTGTTTCGATGACAGTGTTTCGTCTGTTTTGAAATTCGCACAAGACTGACTTTATGAAAGAAATTCATAATCCACGATGATAATTGTAAGATTGGTCGCATCAATTTTAATGTACAAATCAAAGGGGTTTCTAAATTAGAAACTTTCTGACCGCCTTGTACAAACAATTTTCGAGTTTCGTTTCAACATTTTGTCATAAATGATTTAGCGAAGGGTATTGAAATAGATTTTTATACAAGATTTGGATAACATTTTTGATAAAAAAAATAATATTGTGGAAGCAAGATTTTAATTAGCGTGTTTTTGAATGTATAGATAACATGCGGTGTAAATATCAGCACGATCTAGTTTAAAATAAATTGACTGTTATGAATGCAACTAGATGAGAGGAAGAAAAAAAAATTGTTATATTTTTGTATATTTTATATTGTAATAAAAAAATGAGACAAGACAAAACTCAACTCGAATTTTCTTTTTTAAACATTTTTATTTTTATTTCCACTAGATTAAAGCATGCGCTTCGTGCGCACCTTAGAATAATGGGTGAATTATAAAACATTAATATTGATGAAACATATTAAGTTTGAATTTCTATTCTTGCTAAACGTTTTTTTTTTGTATTGTGTTATTTATTATAACTTAACTGTTATTATTTGTTGTATTTTTATACACACTTTTGATAAAAGCAACCATTCTCTGTTACCGCAATTGAGGAACCAGAATAAATATTCCAAGCAATTTTCATTCTGCTTATCCATTTTTATATTTTACTATAACAGATAAGAAGAAAATAATATTTATACTGTTTTGAAAAAAAACATTCCAGGAGTTAAAAATACAAAATAGTTGTACTCAAATGCCAAAAAGAAATAGAGCAGAAGCAGATAACGTTTAAAATAAGGACAAAATTGTTTTTAAATGTAAAAATACTTAAAACTGCGGTAAGAAAAATAGTTTTAGGATTTTTATTTTAATTTTTAATATGAAAAAAGACAATGGTACCAGGTACCCTTAAAAATGTTTTGCACTCATATGTGGGACTTTCGGTACCCAAAACCACTAAACATATATTTTTTATAAAAGAGCCATACAGAAACTCAGCGTCCCAGAGAGCGAAAACAGTTAGAGCCAATTAATAATAAAAAAAAGATTCACTTATAGATTAAGTAAATGTCAATAATAATATCCTGTTCTGATCTTCAAAATATATTTGCTAAAATACATTTTATTTTATATTTACTTAATTTATAAAACGAAATTTATAAAAAAAAAAATACAAATCAAAAAACAATTTTTGGTTTTTCAAAACTTAGAAAATTCAAAAAATTTTATAAAGATAATTTCATCAAGTTTTTGTATAACATTTATGTAAAGTTTACACAAAATTTACATAAATCTGGCTATCAGGGCAGATATCATATTTATTGCTGGAAATATATTTCTTTTGTGCAACGATTTTATGTATAAAAAAAAAAATAAATAAATAACATTTATATTTTCAAATATATTTTCGTCCGTGAGGGTTACCTGGCTGTATTTTAAATTACTCGAAAAATTGAAACAATCTGTACATGTACATTCTGTATATATCCGATCGAAAAATATTATTACATCATGATACGTATATATGACAATGTTTCAGGAATATTTCAAAAATATTTGTTTAACGGACACACGGAGAATCTTACAATAATATTATTGAATATTGCAAATGTTTGCAAAATATCCTTCGAATATTGTTTGCTTATAAAGTTATTTATGCATGGATCAAATGACCTATCCGAACTTGACAAACTTTGTTCTCTTTTTCTGTTTGTTTCTCTTCACAACCAGCCGGGGGGGTTTGTTCCCTTTAAAATGATATTTGAAACCCAATCAACACACGAGCGACTTGCGGAAAAGTACCGACAGGTGTCGGGTGGATCGCGACAGGCGCGCCCCCGCAGGCCAGTGTCCGTCGAGAAGTCGTCGCGCAATTGGTGTATCTGGTTGTAGTGTGTGCTGCTACAGTTTTGTCCCTCGCGTATGGATTGCGAAAGAGCGGCGTTGACTGCGCGCAGTTTCGCGTTGGTCGGTTGACGTGCGAAAGTCGAGGCACAGCTGAGCGGACGCGCCCGCACGGGCCAACAGCAGACGCCGCGATTATGCGGCCGATCGCCACGTTATCATCGCCGAGGACAGCATCGATCCGCGGATTCGGCCGCGACGTCACACCGCGATGAACAACAGCCGCGAGTGATTTTGTGAAATCGTGCGCTCACGCACCTCGCACGCGTCCTCATTGTCAGGCTTGAATTGTTGTGCGTCTCTGTGCGTTTCGCAATAAGGACTTGAGGGCAGCGCGCAGCCGAGATGCGCGCCTCAGCGCAATGGTAAGTTGGCGTTTTTTTTATATTATCTTCTTTCTCTCTCTCGCACATTCGCGACGCAGCCTCAACGAGACTAATCTTTTGCGGAGCCTCGGGCCGTCGTCAGCTTCAGAATCAGGCCAATGCGGTGTCATTGCGAACCGACCTGCAAACCTCAACCCGTCACACCAACTTGCTCCTATGCCATCTTGTTGCCCCCCCCCCCCCGTTTTGTATACAATTCATCACGTGACCTTCATCTTTTATTTTCTTCTGTTTGCCCATTTTCTTTATGTCAAAAAACACAACCGGGGGAAGGGCACGGAGATCAGAGGTCAAATCAACCGATCAAAACAAACTTGCCCGTGATGTCAACAGAGAATAACCAAGAACCACCTGCCAAATTGAATCGATTTGGTTGCAAATAAACACGAAGAAACATCATCGATTGTTACAATTTCTCTCCCCCGCGTCACCAACCTCTTTTCCTCTTGTTTCATTGTTTAACCTTCATCTACTTTTGTCTTCCGCCCCCCTCCCCCTTCCCCAATTTTACTTTCACTGTCATAAATTGTGCCAATCGATCCAACTGATCCTCGCGAAACGTAAACAATGAGCATGGCAGGCTAAAAGTGTATGTAAACAAAAATAGAAAAAAAAAAAAAAGAAATAACAAAGAAGAAAAACAATGATAACAATAAGAGATAAACAATGTTCGGCTCCTGTTGCAACATGACACGACGTTGCATCGCCGCAGAGACACTTGGCGCCAGTGGTCTCTTTTTTAGAAAGCCTCGGCTCTTTTGTTTTTAATTTTAGAATCCATCGCGATCGCTTTTTTTTTTTTTTTGTTATGTTTTGTTGTTGTTTCGCTTTGTTTCTGGCGGCTGACCTTTTAGCACACGTACGCGCACCGGGTTCCGACGGTGATACCGATTATATTTGGACTGCGCTGTTTATGATTTTGTTGACCGACTAATATTTGCTGTTTGTCCCTGAATTACGTAATGTTTTGGAGGATTCATGTAAGATCATTTTTTTTTTTTTTTTTTGAAACGATTGTCATAAATAAAACGCTGTAAACGATAATTCCTTTATTTCCTCGTTGACAATACGTTTTATCATTATTGTTTTTCTTTTATTATATTGTCATATTTTTATTTTCTTTTTTTTTTTTACAAGTGGAAAATTTTAATAGTTGTAGAACGTTTTTTTTGTACAAACAAAAAATCAATTTGAATAGAGTAACAAGTTTCTAATATAGTATTTTTCATTGATAAATAATTGAATGAAAATTCAAGGTCATCTTGCGAGTTGAGAGTGAATGAAAAAAAAAAAAAAAACGCAATTAAACTTTTCGTTTCTTTTTTGTTTGTAATTGATAAAAATAAGTTGAAATAATTGAACGATGAGTTTGAGGTGCAATTAAATACTGGTATAACTTTTACTTTTGCAAACAATTTCAACGGCCGGTTCTCGAAACGAAACTTTCGACTCGAGTTGTGATTAACGTTGAATATTTATACCTTTTTCTATTTATAAACCGGGAGTATAAATAATTCATGCCTCTTTTTATCGCGAAGGAATGCAGACGGTGATAATTGGGAGTTTTGATAACGGTCATCAAGTGACTCTTTTGTTGGCCAGAAAGGTGCTTAATGCCAAACAAACATCAGCTGTTTCGCTGCTTGACATAATCACACTTCCTGGAGTCCAAAACCCGTCGGTCTGGCAACACTGGCGGAGCAATGACAACAAAAAGAAAATGTTTCGCTTACATCAGTGATTCGAAATTTCACCGGTTAAATGAGAACAAACAGCAAAACATACGAACATATAAAATTACATCTCATTTGAAAATCCTTTCCACCTTGATTGATCGATAAAACAAAAATTAGGAGCTCATTGGATGTACAAAAATTAGACCAATGAAAAACTCTTTCTTTTCTCCCTCTTTTGCATGATAAACAAAAAATTACTCTTATCGTCGAAAAGGAGAAAAAAAAAGATAAAAAAAAAGTTACAAAACCAAAGTCAATTATTCTTGCGATTTTGATAACAAGCGATAAACAACATTGTGCGTTCAAACATTTATCATTGTATTTTGCAGAAAGAAGAATTTTAATCTGCGCGGAGCTCTTGCAGCACTTGGTAAGTCTGGTTGCGATTATTTTATTGACAATTTTGTTTATCCTTTCGACATTCTTTAATTCGACTGTTTGTTTACAGATAAACTTGAAAGAGAGGAGCATAAAAAAGGGTTCACTACCATGGAGAGCTCCGAGGAGCCGACGAGCTTGCAGTCGATCTGTCATCTGCAGGCATCCGAGTTGTTCCCAAAGCCGACGAATTTTGAGTGCGACGACTCAAGCGTGAGCATACCGTTTGTACCGCTGAACGGCGAGTCGGTGGTCGCGCTGGGCCGCACCTCCGACGGAGTGCTCGCCCTCTCCAATTATAGACTGTACTTACAACTCAGCCAGGCCTGCTACAACATCCCTCTGGGCCTTATCGAGCAGCTCGAGGTCAAGGAAATATTTTTTCTACACATCGGTTGCAAGGACGGCCGATCTTTGAGGTCTCTTCCTCTTTCTGTTATTCAACCTTCAATCGTTACATTTCGATTGAAATGTGCAAAATAAAATAAAATCTATCCGTTGTTTTTTACCTTGAGCGGTTGTTTTTTTTTTTTTTTTTAAATTGGTCATTTAATTTTAATGACGAATGAAAAGATTGATGGATCAATTGCGGTTTCCTAATCGTTATGTTGTTACAGCTGTGCTTTCAACACGAACGAACATTGTTTGGAATGGTACAAGCGGCTGCACAAAGTGACGTATCCCCGCAAGAACATCGAGGATATGTTTGCATTTGCATACTACGCGTGGTCCGTTGAGGAAGGCAAGGAATACCCCAGACTTGGCAAGGACAACACGTCTTATCTACAAACTTTCAATTCTGAAGTAAGAATCAATAAATTCGAAAAGAATTTTGAAATTAAAACGCATCTTTTGACATTGATTGATTAACTTGCTGAACTGTTTTGCCAGGTGGAGAGACTGAAATTCAATTTAAACGGTACATGGCGCATCAGCCAGATCAACAAGGATTACCAGATGTGTCCATCCTATCCGCCGCAACTGCTTGTGCCTGCCTGCATTTCGGACAAAATTCTCGAATCGGTCGCAAAGTTCAGGAGCTCGCGGAGAATTCCCGCGGTTGTTTGGAGGCAAGCAATTAGAAATGAACGAATGAAAATAAATTGTTGGAGAGAAAGTTGGTGTGCAGAGATGGTCAATCGTCTGACTTTTTTTGTATGTTGTTGTATTTTAGGCACGCGAACGGAGCTGTGATAGCTCGCAGCAGTCAGCCGGAAGTTGGGTGGCTGGGCTGGCGAAGCTCCGAGGACGAAGATCTGCTTAAAGCACTGGCAGAAGCATGTTCCTACGACGGCGGAGATTCCAATGTCATCGACGCTCCTTCCAACTGCTCGGACGCCGGCGACGAGCCAATCATCTCAAACGTTACAAAAGTCTGTTTCAAATCTTGTCGAATTTCATTAACACTTAATGTATTCATATAAAAGGTGTTTTTGACCAACCGTATCATTTTGGTCTTAAATACTTTGTACACTATAATGTGTTCCTTACTTTTACTTTATTATTCATTATTTTGGTCCACAAATATATGTACGAAAGAAAGTTGACAATTTTACATTATAATAAATGAATTTAAATGAATGAATTTAAATATAAAAATTATATTCAAGCAAAATCAGAAGTCATTTCTTCGTGTATACTATTTTGTTTATTCAAATTGTTATAAATAAAATAAGAAAAGAATAATAAGAGAACAAATTTGTTCCTTTCAGGCTTTTGAGGTTTTAAAAAATGCAGCCTTTCTATTATTAATATATTTATTCCATAACATTTATTTCGTCTCTGTTATAACAACTGAATGTAGTAGATTAAATTAATTAATCAGTTTGATTGATTGATATATCAAGTAGAAAGCAATACAAAAGTATTTAATAAAGGAAATGAGATTAGAAATAAGTGCAGAAGATAAAAGAGCAAGGCAAGAGTCAGCTGTGTAATCAAGATAAAAAATAGATAAAGATATAAAATGATACGTCAGTTGTAAACGAGTTGATTTACGGATGATCATTGATGCCTTAATGTTTGTTACAGAAAGTGCTCATCGTGGATGCGAGGTCATACACCACCGCGATAGCGAACCGAGCACGAGGCGGTGGATGCGAGTGTCCCGAGTATTATCCCAGCTGTGACATCCAATTTATGAATCTTCCCAACATTCACTCGATACGAAAAAGCTTTCACGCCGTCAGACAAATTTGCGCCACTTCTTCCGATCATCCAAAGTACGTTTCATTGATGTTCTGAAATTGCCATGACAAATTGCGCAAAAATGACCGGCTTTTTTTGTATCATGAATGTCGATTTGGTAGAAAGTAAAAGAAATGTTTTATTTTCGTTTTTAGTTGGTGGAGTTTTCTGGAAGGTACAAGGTGGTTGCAGCACATGTCGGGATTATTGAGAGCAGCGGTGACCGTGGCTTCGGCCATCGAGCGTGATGGAAGACCAGTATTAGTGCACTGCAGCGACGGCTGGGACAGAACGCCTCAAATCGTGGCTCTGGCCCAAATTTTACTCGATCCTTATTACCGAACAATGGAGGTTAATATCAATCCATTTGTATAAACTTCGCAGTCGTTGAAATAGGCCAATGAATAGAGGTCACTGCGGAGATAATGAATTAGAGATGTCAAATTCCAACTGACCAATCAATTATTTATTCGCCACTGTGAAGTGAGAGATTTTACTTTTTTTTTTCCATTTTCATCTAAAAACATATGGTTTCAGGGATTTCAAATACTTTGCGAACGAGAGTGGCTGGATTTCGGCCACAAGTTTGCTGACAGATGTGGCCAAACTGTTGGATACGAGGACTTCAATGAGCGTTGTCCTGTTTTTTTGCAGTGGCTCGACTGTGTCCACCAACTTACTGAACAATTTAAATGTAGTTTCCAAATGTCGTCCGCTTATCTTGTAAGCGATTATTTCTAATCTACTAACATTATCTTTAAATTCAATTGTTGTGACTATGATTTTTTTTTGCGAATCAAACATGTTTTTTTTATAAGTATAAGAATGATGGTTAAATTTCGTCGGACAGGTAAAATTAGCGCAACACACATACTCGCAACTATTTGGTACGTTCCTTTGCAATACGAGACAAGAGAGACAACAACTGAGGATACGAGAAAGAACGTTTTCGGTCTGGCGTTTTCTCAACTCCACATCGTTCGTCAATCACTTGTATTCTCCATTAAAAAGTCAGGTACGAATTAGTTTATAAAAACCGCTAGATTAGGTTTCAAATACGCAAGATATACTGATGGCGAGTTATTACATAAACGAAGAAAAAAAATCAATAAAACATTGTAAATGTTCTTTATAACTGTACTTGCACTGATTCACACGTAATCAAACTGCCATTTGGAACGAATCTATCGCCAAGGCAATGGAATGTTGAATTAAATTATGGACCGACGTTTTTTTGCACGACTGTTGAAATTAAAACTAATGAGAATTTGATTTTTAGGTGATCTGGCCGAGTTGCAACGTGCGTGACCTCAAATTCTGGTCCGAGGTGTATTTAGGGTCAATGGAAATGTCATTTGGAACAAGTGACACGAAGCAGAGAGTAGCAATAATCGATATTGAGGGTGGAGACGGTGAGGAGTTGCAAAGTCAAATGACAAAGACGCGCTCGTACGGCGATCTAATTCGCGCTCAAGATCACGTTTCGATTGTGCACCGGCGCCTCAGCGATCCCAGTATCTCAATAGAAAAGTTAGCCGCCATTTGACATTCAATTTTTCAGCAGCCAAAGTTCATTGCTATCATTACAAATGTATTGAAATTTTGTTTTGCAGAAAATTTGATACCCTGAATCTGGAGAATCTTGATAACGAGCTGAACAAAGTCGACGACATTGCTGATAACAAGCAACAACTCAACTCGGATACGAACCAAGCCAAGCCAAATCTGTTGAATGGAAAACAGGAATCGAACGACTCGACTGTTAATCCATCCGTGGACAGCTCCACCGACACTCTCATACCAAATGGCGATTTCATTGTTAATACTCCGTTAGATAAAAAGGATAAGTGCGTTATCAATCATGGATTAAGAGGGAATATGCACCTACAATGGCAAAATTCACGCCTAAATTGAAAAGTGGATTTTTAATAATGTATACAGCCACTGTTTTTAAACGAAATTTATCGCGTTTGAAGTAACAAAAAAAGAATGCTTCTGAATACTTAAACATCAATTTTTTTATAAACAATGGACGGCTGATAAGATGATTAAACAAAAATATTTTTCAAAGTGCTTTACGATTGTCACGACTTTTTTCGCAGTTTGTGATATAATCAAAATTTTATAATGCAGTTGGTTCAAACAATAAAATTAATTCAAGTAATTTTTTATTACTACAACGAAGTGCCGACAATTTACAAAATATCTAAAATTTTCAACAAAATGGTTGAAACTTTGTATCATGTATAACTACGTAATGAATTGAAAATTTGAAGTAAATTAGTTCGTCAGATGTTGAGAAAATTTGATAACCGTAAATTACTGCGATTAAACAAATGATTTATAAATATTTCATAGTTAAAACGTTAAACTGTGTAAACATATTTTACGGAAATATGATATTTGTATATTTTTAATAATCCATCTAACAATGTAAATCCAATTTTTTGTTACTTTCTAGGTGCATATTCCCCCTTGAACAAATCGTAAATCTGAATTTGTAAAAACGTTTGTTTATCGATTTCAGAATTTCTAGATTAGATATTGAATTAACATTAGATACAGAGCAGAATTATGCCGGTAATATAAAAACCACGTGTAACTGCAATCGAAATCATGCCGAGGGAAGTGAGACGAGCGATATAAGTGTGCCCCTGATGTCCCAGACTCCGAGCAGTATTCCGTCGCCCATTCACCAAGAAGTTATGATTGATAATCCAGACAGGCTCGACGATGTTGACGGTCTTCCCGTCATTCATTGCGATGTTCAGATGCGATTGCAACAGATCATCGTCGAACAAAAGGTTTAGCTTGTTTATTCCACCAAAGTACAACATTGTCGAAACTAAATTACATTTATTTTTTCTTGTACAGCTCAAAGAGGAGGCATTGAGGAAAGAGTTACACACAACTAGACTGGCTCTGGTTAAACAAGTCTGTAACCACAATGTAGATACAGATCGCATCGACGATATTGTAAGTCCAGTTTAGAAATGAAAGTTGCTGGTCATCACGTATGTCTATTTTTATAATTTGTTTAACGAGTGTTTTGCACTTTTTCAGGGATCTTTACCAGACTCTGTAGGAAGCACAGGTGACCATGGGGAATCTTTACCTTCGGACATGTCTTGGGAAGCAGTGGAGGAATTGGGTCCAGCACCTACGTTATGGGTACCTGATCATGCAGTGAACCGCTGCATGGGATGTGATACTGAATTTTGGCTCGGGAGGCGCAAGCATCATTGCAGGTAAAATGAAAATGAATGAAAACAAGTGGTTTTCGAAAAGAGTGGAAACTTTTAAGAAAGAAGAGATGCAACTTTTTTGTTTGTTGTGTATCTAATTGAGATGATTCTGATTTTGCATACAGATGTTGCGGCAAAATTTTTTGCGCTGATTGTTCGGAGAACTCGACGCCATTGCCGAGCGAGCAGCTGTACAATCCGGTGCGCGTTTGCAGCGACTGTTTTTCGCGCATCCACCACCACAGCAACGCCTGTCAGTGCAACTCTCGTCCGCAGAGAAAAATATCGGAAACTGAGAATTACGAGATACCGCCAAACATGGATGCGACGCCGTGCCAAAGGTCCGCGGCTCTGCAGCAAGTACCCGTCGACAGCTGCAGCGAGGCCGCCGCGGTCAAACAGCCCGCGACACTCGAACCGAGCAAAGTCAACTGAGCAACCCTCGCATTTGCCTTTCGAATTTTTCATCACCAATGCAAATAAAGTATTCCTGACGAATTCGGCTCTTGCTCCGACTCGTATACATACACATAAATAATATCAATCGCAATGTCATACGCGTTTTTCGATATCAAATCTCTATTCGTTTCTTTTTTCCTTTCGTTTGTATTTTTTTTTTTTTTTTTTGAAACAAAAAGCGGTGTTATGATTTATTGTTCAAAATCGGAAAATGAATAAGATTATTTACACCAAATTGTTCGGATAGAAATTTGATATCAAAAGTTTCTATATGTATAAAAATATATATACATTATATATACATGTGTATATGTAAAGCGAGTGATTTGTTAGAACTCTTCGAAGTACGATATTTATTACTAGGTATATAATTTGAATGACTGAACGAGTGTACAGTTCATTATTGTTTCTTTTTTTTCTCTCTCTCTCTCGCAAAGTGTGTATGTATATGTGTGCGTACGTGAGGGTCACAATATCTGATGCTACACATATTTTGTGAACGATCACATCCAAATAGTTGGTCATTTTTGAATAGAATTGAATTAAGATTCGAAATGTTGACCGTATGCTATGAAATAGTACAGATCTGTGATTTTGTCATGTAATTCGTTTGTTTTTAAGGTAACCTGTATTTATTAAAAAAAGGAGATATTTCAAATTTATTTGTTATATTAGAAAGATTCAATTCAAAAAATGACCAAAGCCTGATTCTCTGTAAGCAACTAAAGCCTGTGTGTAAATTATACATGAATTCATCGACAAGCCTTATTACTCATCCAAACTGAATCTGTACTAAATGGTGGATTTTACTTCTAATTTCTAAGAAGTTTGTCAATTTACACGATTCTGTTTGAAGTTTGAACGATGGTTTTATTATTGATCCAGCATTTGGTGTGTCAATATTTAAGCAATTCTTCACACCGTGTCTTTCAATGTTTTAAATTTCAAATATCTTTTGAATTGAATTGTTGGTTTGTGATAATTAAAACGAAATGTGATTTAGCGCCGAGTTTTTGAAATATTGTTGATGAACACTAAATGTTGGAGAATAATTTTGAACAAACAATTTGTCTCAGACTTGATTAAGACCTGTTTTCACGTAGCGATGTCAATTTTTTAGACTACTAAAAAATATATATATATACAATGTCAAGTGATTTCTTCAATGTTAAACTAAATTTTGATCCTGTCAGATTGCAAACAAATCTGTTTTATTCGTTTATGAATTTTGATATGTGTGATTATTTATTAGTCAAGTGTATATTTATTATTTATTTATTTGCGGCCGAATCATGGATTTAGAAAATTTATTTGAAATTAATAAAAATGATCGAATGAACATTGTTGGTATCAATTTTTGATTGATGTATTTTTATCTCTATCAAAAAGCTATTCTGGTGGGAACACGCGAAAATTCATGTTATACGTGTTCGTTTTCTTTCTCGGTCTATCTTGATTGTCTTTGTTAGATTTAGATAAATAAAACCAAAAACTGAAAAATGAACAAATTCTATCCGTGTACTTGTAATTGTAGACACTTTTATATGAATGAAATTTCAACGTGGGTAAATCTAGTTTTTACAGCAGAATTTTCACCGGAATCGGTAGAGTGGTAGTGTGCGGTTTATCAAAATTTAATTTCATGTTTGCTAATTGCGTTATTGTAACAACTCTACATGAAAAAAAAAAAAAACAAGTACAAGGAAATGCAGACAGACCAAAATCATTTTTCATACGTAATTTGCATTTGACACTGACACATAGGCATACGAACACGGACACACAGACACACAGACACATACACACGTGAGCGCGTGACAAAATGTGATTAAGTGAAGAAAAATGATAAACACTTTGAAGTTATAGTGACAACTTTAATTCGTTTAATAATTTTGTAATTACCTGTTGATATATATTTAATGTTACACTTATAGGAATTATATTTTTCTTTTGTCAGTTCGCGAGAAGCAAGAGAAAACAAACGACTCAAGCATATGTAATGTATAAAATCTATTTTATTGTAAAAGAAAAACGAAAATAAAAAATAAAATCTTCTATAGAAAAACTATGTTCATTATTTCAAATGTTTTCACAATTTTAAAATAAGTTATTTTGCGTCTTTTTATTTATTTTAATTTACATGGAATCATTTTGTTGAAATGCGAAAAATAAAAATGTTTGTGGATGTCAAAATTTGCACAACATTTTGATGAAATTAATGAAACATGATTTTCGTCAAAAACGTGTCGTACGTTTTTTAATATTATTTCGACCTTGATGTTAATTATGATAATGGAACTATTTATGTTAATCGATTATTTCCAACTTTTAATTTTTGAATCAACAAATTTTTCAATTTTGCTCACAAGACATCACTGTGGGTCGACCAATTGAATGACTGTATGAAATTGTCCCGAAATTTTGCATAACCCTGAAATAGTGACATGTCCCTAGAATCTGTTTTTTCCTATTGTGTTTCAACTCGAGACTCAAAAGATGGCGCTGATCGTTTGTTGAAATTAGTTTCAAATTTTGAGGTTTGACTTAGTGTCACTCTGTGAAGTTATTTTTCAGTTATTTCTCGCGAGATGCACTGCGTGCACGAAAGTTATTGTTTCAATGTTGAAAGTTGTAAATAAAAACTGCACGCAGTGCATCACGCGTACAAAATAAGTGTTAAAGAATTAGTGCTAAATTTTGTTAAGTGGAAACTGTTCTTCTTCTTCCACAACATCAATTAAGTCAGAGGTAGATGGCGTTTCAGATCACATGACCGGAAATAGCAGAAGGCGGAAAATTCAAATACAAATAGCGTGTTGTTTGGCAAAGTTGTAAAGCGCACAATATAATTTTTCATTC
>JAQQRF010000409.1:0-53347 GCA_030523145.1 Trissolcus brochymenae
ATATATATATATATATATATAGATATATATATATATATATATATATATATATATATATATATATATATTCAAACATGAAAATCATCAATGTTGAAATTGAAAATTTGTTTAAAGAAAATTTTTAGGAAGGTCGAAAAAATTGTTGCATCTTTCAAGCATCAACATTTCCGTTTAAACATCCATATCTCGACAAACAATGAAGAAAAAATGCTGTTCAATGAGAAACTGATTGAGCAAAATAAAAAGACGTGCGACCTGAAAAAGTAATCAATCATTAGCGCTGGATTTGATGTATGCACAAACTTTTCTCACGTCGTGGCAAAAAGAAGTGGTGTCTAAATGGCTCATTACATCACGTGCAACCAGACTAATATAATTGGTCGCAGATTTCTCATTTGAAACTCATTAAATCCAAACAAAACGCCGAAGCAAAACGCTTAATGATGAAAACGACGGAGGATTTCACAATCGACATTTGCTCCGGGTTATATACAGTTGGCTTGCGTAAACGATCAGTCTGATGATTTCCATAAACGAGGAAGCAGTGCGTTTCATTCAATCTGCCGATTTCGAGAACCGATAACGTCGCGTTATCGCGGTTCACGCCGTGATCACCAGCGAGGAGGGCAAATAATAAGCGAACGAACGGCGGAAGAAAGTCGAATAGAAGTAGGCGTGAGCCGACAATTGAATATATCCCTCTGTCATTCAGGCCATTATAACGCGTTCTATTTTTGTCCAGGAAATGTTTGCCCTCGAGTTTTTGAAGCCCATTAACATCGAATAGACACTTTTTTTATTGCCACTAACAAAAAAAAAACGCTTCATTGTTCGGGCACAAATACTTTTTATCATTCTCTGATCTAAGATTATTTCCACATATTTTTTTAAGTATATTTAAAGAATAAATTATAAGACACTTTTTGGCACATGCTGGTTCTTTTTTTTTTTTTTTTTTTTTTTTTTTTTTTTTTTTTTTTTTTTTTTTTTTTTTTTTTTTTTTTTTTTTTTTTTTTTTTTTTTTTTTTTTTTTTGAGAAAGTGTCGCCGAGGGGCAAAGGAATCAAAAGTGTCATTCGCGAAACAAACGACCACGCACGGCAAATTAACGAGCATCAGAATAAATGATACCGCTCGTGGTCTTGTAATCTGCACTTGAAACCTTGATCGAGTAATTTCACTTTTGGTTGAAATTCATGCGTTTAAGTGCCGGCAGATGTTTCGAGGGAAAACATTGTGTCGAAGAGTTAAGAATTGAGAAACGTATCCATTTGAATATCTAAATCTGAAAAGTGGGACAGAGTGATCGTCGTTGATTAGATCGTTTTGAGGTGAAAGACATAATTAGCGCACATTTTATGACATTGCAAATAGTCACATATACTTTCACATTGATAATTTATAACTGACACAATTATTTTATCCTTCTTGTTTTCTTCAGTAATGAAAATTTAATTGTAAAATTGTTTTGTAATGTAATGAAACTCATTGGTAAAACTTTGCTAGATATCTGGATGGAAGACACGCGCACAAGAGTGTACAATATTGACGGTGTGCGTTTGCAGAAACGCGTGACCGGAGACTTGACGTCAGCGGCTCGGTTCTTCCTACTTCATTATATGCCTTTTTGCGTTTTAATTATTTCTTTTTCTTCTACATCTTCGTCCTCTCGGAAGACACGCGCCTGGCGTCTCGCAGATTTCCCAGAATTGGCTAGCCGGAGATCCGATCAAGTCTTCTGTTTCTGAAGCCTTTTTTGTCATCCTTTTGTCTTTCTGCGGCTATATACATTCTGCATCGATATCGTTGAATAAATTGACTCGAAGATATATGTGAGCTGGGGCAAAAAGTGCTGATATTTATTATCACGAATGCAGCCTTTGGCTCGTTGAGATTGTGTCAAATTTGTTAAATGACATTAAACATTCAGAGAATAATAGCATAAATTAAGATAAGAAACAAGAGATCGGTAAAAAATGTGAAACAACAATTTTTTACTAAATTGTCATCAAAAATCATCTTTAAGAATAGACGAATTGATCTGAAAGTTTTTTTTTTTTTGTTCTAATCTTTGGACATTTTCATTATGAGGGAAATTAAATCTTCAACACTGTAGAGAGGAGCAAGTTAGTAGAAAAAAAAATTATTGTCTCATAAGATTATAATTCAGGAGAAATTAGTAAACGTTCAAGGCTGCGCTCGGGAACAAACAAGTGTTTGTGCGAATAATTTCCGCCGGTGGATATGCGGGAAGAGCGTTTGCAAAAATATTTCGCTTATCCGTGGGCACACAATGAGCAGTCGTTCGCGCACGGAATGCGCCTCGGTATCCGGCCGAAAAAATTCCCCGGCCACATTAAAAGCCAGGCGCGCGATCGAACGCGATCGATCGGCCGATATTCCACACGGGTTCCTTTTCGGTAGTCGCTTTATAAGATCTGGGAAAAATTTGGAGCTTGCAGATGCCTCGCTGAGAGGAAAAGAAGTAAAAAAAAGAGGGAGCTCGCTAAATATTGCGTTTTCGCGGGGACACGTGTAAGTTGACCGCGGGATTCCAAGCGGCCAGATCGGCCCGCCGATTATACGCTAATTCAACGCAAATTCCTACGCGCGGATATCTGTATTGATGCTGCGCGCTCCCTCTCTAAATCTGAAACAGTAAAAAGTCACTGCATTTTTGTGAATAGTCGCTGAAAAATACAAACCAAATTATTTTACTTAGATGCATATCGGTTTAATTGAAATCATTTTTGCGAAAACTAAAGTTAATTGAATGAAGTATACTCAAAAAAAAAAAAAAAAAAAAAAAAAAAAAAAAAAAAAAAAAAAAAAAAAATTTAAAATAAGCATGTTTAAATTCTCGTAATATTATTAACGTAGAAAAAAAATTGTGTTGTTTTTTTAAGTTTGACATAGAGATAAATCAGAGCGAAAAAAAAAGTTATCATTTAACATCCTTAATATTCGTCTGACGTACGCAACATTTCCTTTTGCCTTTCTACCCGTGTACCGAGGAGGGAAAAAAAACGGCGCGCTGAAAATGTTCACGAAATAATGGGTCGGTGGTTTTCTTTGCCCGGGCTTATTTATGTACTTTTTCCGCAGACACATAAGCAGAGCATACTCGTCATTAAGTATACCTTTTCATTGGGACGAGTTTTCGTGTTGCTAACAAGGCTTGTCCCTTCGTTCAAGGAGGGTCTGGACACGTGGACAGAGTTTGTTCATTTGCACGAGACGATGCGAAATTGAAATAGATGCCGCACGCCAAATGGACAATTTTGTCATCCAAGAACATTTTCGCGTCTACTCGACCAAGTTACTTGTTGTACACGAAATTTATCACCTTAAGACTTGAAACATTGTTTCATAATTCTCTTTTTCGGGAAATTAAACATGTTTTTTTATTTTCATTTAAAATCTAAATAAGAAACGAGAATCCATTCTAGAAAAAAAAAAAAACTCCATTTACAATTTGATTCAGTAGTGGGTGTGATGAATTTTCGACGAAATATATTTTGCAGAAAATCTTCCTATGATAAATCATGAGATGTTAAATAGAAAAGCTGGCTTGACACGTCTTAATTTAAGACACTCGCCGATCGTTTCTGAAAATACATAGCCGCACAGCTGGCTGCATCTCGTTTGTGGGAATCCTTTGGTGTCTACAAATGAAGGCGACGAATAGTGGACGATGTCCCCATGTGCATGTGTCCAAGAAAAGGAGCACCAAAACCAACAGAAAACTAAATTCTACGCGTGCGAAATGGACAATACAAAACCGTCTCGACGGCGGTTTTGTCATCTCTCTATTATGTGTATTTATTCGCATGATCAAAAGCAAAATTTACACCGACGCTGAATAACGCACTGACAACAACCAAACGGAGTTTATAAATTATTTTGCACTCTCTCTTTCTCTCTCTCTCTCTCTCTCTCTCTCTCTCTCTCTCTCTCTCTCTCTCTCTCTCTCTCTCTTTCTCTCTCTTTGCATACAATAATTTTCATTTCCAAAAAAGTAACACAAGATGAAAAAGTTGTTTCAGAAAAATATATTGTTTATTATTTATGAGGTACATCCATGCCTACAAATTTGTAACACAAATTCCAGTGTAATTAAAAAAGATGAATTTTTTTTATTGAATAAACAAATTTTATCATAAATTTAATGGACGGTAACAATATACAATTAAACAGATAAGAATGACTGAATTCATTTTGCGATTCAATTACCTTTCTCTTCATTGAGAATTATGTATATACGGCAATTTCCCAATTTGAATGTGCTTGTACACATAATTACTTACAATTGATATAAAACTAGATAAGAAAAAATTTTTTTCGAATTATCATATCCATAATCCATAAGTATGAGCTTTCTTCTTAACTAAGTACTTATTATAAATTAATAAATGTCGCTTCTCACGAAACAATTATGTGCCATTTCTCTTTCAGACGGCATTACACTGGGCTGCTAAACACGGAAATGAAGACATCGTGAAACTCCTCGCTGGGACCTACAGAAACTCGATAAAAAGTGTCAACGAAACTACGGTAATTAAATTAAATAACACTAATCAACCATAAGAATTGTGAAAATCTTTGTCATTTTATTAACTCTAAAATCAATTTGTTTTCTTTTTCATGTTTGCTAATTGGCCATCTACCAGAATGGGGTGAGTTTGTGGATAGAAATAAGGAGCCTGGATTGGCTGTTTGAGTACAAGTTAAGCTTTTGTTGAGACGTGTGACAAAATATTTGCACGAAAGCAAAAAAGTGGCGGAAAAAGAGCGAAGAGGGGTAGAAAGGGGACGTCGTAGTCAAAGGATAAAGAAAAGGAAGCAAGTTAAGGGCGCAGGCGATTGCAGATAGGATCAGATGTGTGTGGTCCTCCGGTTTACTCTTTATAAGACTTATATAAGCCAACGAGCTCTGCTCGTTAGCGGCTTGCGACAAACACCGTAAGGTCGCTCGCCGCCACTGGCATTGCTGCACCAACGCAGAAATTCTTCATGCGAATATTATATATCTTACTCCACTGAAGTTTTCCTTCAATATATAACTAGTCCAAGCAACTTATCTGCCTCACGATGTTGACCACTTTTTAAAAATATTATTTTCTATTAAAATATTCATAAAATTGAAACGAGAATTCAAACAATAGCTATTCAAAGAGAAAATTTAATCCAAACTACGAAATTGTTAAATAAGTATACTTTGTTGGTAGTTAGTTTTGTCAACTTATCAATTTGTATTCAATTTTTTACTTAATTGAAAGATGGAATTTAAAAATATTATATATGAGCTTTTTTTTAAATTAAATTTCGTGGAAGATCTAAAGAAGTCATTTGTTTGAAGATCGTGAATTGCGGGGTCTCGCCACCTCTCTCTGTGGCTCCGCACGAAGATCCGCTAGAAACAGACTGATACGTCGCACTCTTCGCCTCATGTAAATCGGTTAATTCAACGGCGCACATTAATTATCTCGTTAAATATATACGCCGGACCGTTGTCGTAGGAACGCGAGTGCACTCCGGGACAAACGGAGAAGAAAAAGGACTCGCGCATTCCGTGTACCCAATTATCGGAACAGAGAAAAACAGAGCACGCGAGCGGAAGAGCGCGCACAAGAACGGCCGGATTATTTTGTCTGCCTCTAACTTGTACCCCGCATCACAATGATTCAATTACTTTTCTTTTTTTCATTAATTCTGATTTACTGTTCGCTCTGTGCTTTTAGCCAGCACTTATAACGATTCAATTCACAAAAAAGAATGTTTAGTCCGTATAATATCATATGATGTACAAAGATATAATTTCAGAATCGAATCTAAAAACAGACCATTTTTTTCTTTTTCACTCTGGTCAGACGTAATTCGCGAATGGAATATCTTCTCAATTAGAACCCCAACAAGTAAATGACCCAGGGAATACCTTTTGCGAAGCCGCTTTTAATTAAATACAAATGAAAGTTATTTGTTCTTTGTTTAATTTCGACACGATAAGGTCAATGCGAAACAAAGGAGGGAACAGAAAGGCTCACGAATCATTCGCGACGTAATCTGTCAGCGGTTATACCGTTTCTGCCGCAGTTTTCTTTGGCTTATCGTCGGATCGAGTTGCTTTTAATCCTCGCAAAAAACCGCGGCTGCACTGAGAAAGGCCTTAAGCCGCCCATGTGGCGCCTCTTCTTTCTCGGTCCGGCCACAGAATGCACAATACGACTATATGGCTACGGTCTGGATGACATCTCGCGACTGATTCTCTATAGATAGAAAGTAGATAAAATAAAACATTTGAAAAATAAAAACATTTCTTAAATGTTTTTTTTTTCTTTTTAATGTATCTTTCATTCTGTTTTTAGTTTCCAATCAAAATTTTCTTCTAAAGTTTGTTTCACTATTATAAAACTAATATCTCCATCGGTTAATAAATTTCGTACACACGTGACATTTTGAATTTGATATCATATAACTCGACACAGCGAGGTGCGACACGCGTCGCAATATAAATCCCCGATTTTTCGCACAGCTTATCGAAATATGCTAAATTGTATGTCGTAACTGCGTGGGGGCATGGTTTAGCCACTCGTAAAGACGCAGTCCAATGTAAGAAAAATATTAAATTTGAAAATCCTCAACGATGATATATACGCGTGCGATATTGGTGACCGGCAGCTGTCCCGTTCTCCCGGGGTACAAGGTAGATATCGAGGCCTGGGGAAAAGGAGAAGAGTTGTAGTGGATCGTAAAAGGCGAGAAAAAAAAATAGTGCGAGGGGTCGCGATATTGTTTCGGAACTCGACTGCTCCCGACAATGCTACTTTAAAATATTGTCAAAAGTATAAAAGAAGATCTATATTTTGTGGGGGCGAACGGTGTCCTCGTGGGGCGTGTCGTGCCACTTGTCGGCCACGCACGTGTCGCCTACTATTGCAAAAGGGTGAATTACTATCGCCTATGCCTATCTTCAATTCAACTTTGTGACAAGCGCGCATACACAATTACACGTGACTAAGTTCGTGCGACAAATAGTCATCGGGATGGTAAACACTATCCAACTTCCAGTCAAGCTTCGATAACTTTTTATTTCAACTCTTCAAGACTCTATTCAAGTGTTTGTTCATTTCATTCTTTGAGTAATAGTAAATGCTTCTTACTTCTTTTTATAACTTCCAAAGTGATAATAATGAGTTTAATAATTTTTTGTTGATTAAGTACGAATTTTGTATCTTAAATAAATAAAATTGAAAGGAAAATAGGACGGAGAATAAGAAAATATTAACTCATAAAATTGATAATAAATAAGATGTGTGATTGATGGAATGAATTGCTTTTAATTAAATGGACTGTCTTGTCATATATCACACACAATACTCTACTCCCCACAACGAAAATTGTGCCAAAAGTTTGTTGTGTCAAAACAGGAAGGGATTTTAAAGTGAATCAAATGCGAACCCTTTTATCACCCCTTGGCTTGAGCTGCGCAAGAGAGTTTTCAACGCCTATAGAATCTACTACTTTGACAGAACAAAAATATAGGGTACCATTGACACGTGAACACTAATCAATAAACTTATCTTGTTTTCCTTTTACTAGTTACATGATACACAATTCTGACATATAATTTCAGTATAATTCGATTATAATTTTTTATAAAAAAAAGTGAATCGTCCTATTTATAAAAATATTTTATTCCAATTTGCAATGTTTTAATTGAGAGTAAAAATGTATTTCACGACAAATTGAAATTGAAACATTTGAATGTGTTGTAAATTAGCGTTAACTTATTGCAATCAAATTTCGTACAAATTGGATGGTACCAAAATATATAGGTGATAATTGCAAGCACATTACTTGAAACTGGTATCTCGAATCTTTATAGGATAATGCATGGCGCGTTACACATCGTGCGAAAAGAAATTGCGATACATTATAATAAATTGTATTTAATGGATTGTAATACGTGACTCGGCTGGTCGAATATGAAGATCTGACATTATAATTTCGCGATTTGAAATCGTCGTGGATAAGTTGTTAATGCAAAGCCGATGGCACTACGGAATAATAAATGAACATGATGCGTCGCGCACCGGCCGATCCACACGATACGATCGAATTCACATTGCCGGTTAGATTAGCTGAGGACGAGAAACGGGCAGCTGCTTCCTGACGAGGGAAAAAGAGACTCACCTGTCCAAAACCGATACACGTTGATAACGTCTCTTCGATACTTACTAACGCGACGATTCGGCGCGACCTGTCGCATTTCAATCGATCGGCCATTTTTTGCCCATGAGAGGCAATTCACAACGAGCAAATAACTTTGGAAATATGATACCTGAGACAACAAAACTTCAAGTTAATGAAGCCGAAAAGTATCTTTACTAGTTATTTGTAACGTCATCGTTATAAAAATAATAACTTACTCATCTTAACATTTTTTTTTATTAAAAAGTAAAACTGGTTTTGAAATTTCTTTTAATGGTAACTTTTAAATGACAATAAAATCTTGTCAACAATTCTATCCTTTTTTTAGAGTCCTGCTCTGATTTAAAATAAATCTCAAAAAGGACAAGACAGATGAAAATGAAAAATTGAAAAAAAAAACGAACAATTAATTCATCGAACAATTTCAGACATATTTTTGTTCTCGAAAACCTGAAAATAAATCTCGTCAGCTTTTGATTTTCATTTATTCATTGTCAATCAGTGCTAATTCTTGCAACATTGTCCACTCCTCGTTGTCATTTTAAAATTGAACATTCCATTTTATAAACAGTTTATTAACTCTTTTTTATGCGATTTTATTTTTAATACGGAAAGAAATGGATGAAATTACAAGTGGTTCTCGAAAGTTTCACAATTATTGTCATTGGCATAACGCACGCAACGCGGTTGCGACTCAGTCTGGTTCCCTGAGATCGCGGCGTGTCAAGGAAATGCAAGATTCGCACGCTCGAGGTGATATTCATAATACGGCGTTATCAATTCCTCATTGTCTCCGTCAATTCCCCTACCTCTCTGCTCTTCTTTGGCTTGTCTTCACGCTTTTCCCATTCCGCGGAATTGAAATGCAGCAATAAACTATTCATTTGGCGGAATAAAACAAAACCAGCCTTATCATAGTGAAACAGACAGCTTCCGGTTGAAGCGATGGGTTTAACTTGAAAATTACAATTTTATAATTATACGACAATCCCAATCTCTGACGACGAATAAAAAAAATTCAATTGGAGGAATAATTTATGATAATAATGACACGCTTGTTTGTTTCTTTGTCTTTAGTTTTTAAAATTTTCTGAAATCAACGTACAAGCATGTATAATGTTTTGGATGCCAAATCGTTCAACGGGTTTATGAATCATGCAGCATGATAAAATTAGAAAAAGTCTAGCATATGTTTATTTTATGTAAAAAGTCAAAGGCGCGGGTTAGCGAAAATTATTATTATTAGTCAAAGTTTAATTGGATAGCGCGGTCGTTATCTAATGAATAATATATACATACGTCTACTTTTGAAAAAAAAGTATTCCTAATTAAGTCATAATTAAGTTTACCTGCTGTAATTTATCACGGAGAAAATGGTAATTTGATTAATTGAATTATTTTTCTTTAGGGATACACGCCACTTCACATCGCCATGCAGTTCGGTCATGAAAACATCTTCAATTTATTAGTTCAGGTTTATGGTAAGCCATTTTATACTTTATAAATCTACATTACAGAAAAAACTCTTTTTGGTTGAAAACACCCGAGCATTTGATTTGCATAATTGTATTTTGTATTTTTCTTTTTTAGTTTCAATTCAGACAGAATCAAAATGATGAAAAATAAGAATTATTTAGTCTAGTTTAAGCTTGATTTATATCGCATTTCCACTGAATTTAATAATGTTGACTCAACTGAGATTTTCCTATACACTTATATGGAGAGCAGGTAAGAATTAACGCACAAAAGCTTTATCTGAGCAAACAACTTCTCCCTAAGTGTCGGCGCGCTTCAAAGCCCATCCACTTATTTGTCCAAGATTACCCGATTTGACATCTTTATTTCTTATCAAAACCACTGAATATGAGTCTTATTTTCTCGATACACACGTCATTCATGTATGACATATTTTCTCAATATTTTTATATTCATTTATAATTATATTTTTAACTTATTTATTTATATAATTACAAATCATTTAATTATAATGTAATTGTTATTTTACAGGTGCAAATCAAGAAATTCGTGACTACAGTGGGAAAAAACCTAGACAATATTTAATTTCCCAGGAAGCGGAAATTAGTGAGGATGCGTTCATAAGTATGTATAAAAAAAGCATTATTTTGACATTTCATTAGATGTCAAAATTATTAGGTTACTCTAATTTAAAATCAAATATTTGTTTCTTTAATCCTAGTTGAATATAACTTTTATTTATTTATTTTTATATAAAGTTACAAAAATTGTCGGTACCTTTTTATCAGATACAGCATAGGAAAAAGTTGACACAATGTTTCTTAATGTTGTTTTAACGGGAATGATAAATCTATATTAATAATACAAGTGTCAAATAAAAAAACATTAACTTTTGACAAACTCGACCGCGTTGGTATTTATACATGGCGATAAGTTTGAGCAACATTTATGACAGATTAGATAAACACTCAAGTACTAAACTTGTGCGTTACAAAATTAATTGAACCAGCTGATTTTTCGTAAGATTACTATTTTATGTACACAATTAATCATTGGAAATTATTTGTGTCGCGATATCACACTTGGCCCCACGTTGACTAATTCAGTCTTACAACCTTATTCAATTAAGCTGAACTGACGCAATCCTCTTGATCAAAAACGCGAGTTCAAAATTTAAATATAAAAACAAAATGCAATTTTATCCAAGAACGTTGTAAAGAAAATCGTTAGCTCGAGTTAAAAAACGAAAAGTAAAAGGAAAAAAAATGATAAGAAATGATAAAATTATACGAGAAATATAGTTAATTTAAGTCGTTGAAAATTTTTTTGTTGATTGAACATGGAATTATGAATCTGAAGAGACATGTAGTAAACAAGTTTGTGGATTAGAATGCTGGAGACGCGTGAATATAATAATCGCGCAATAAGAAAATCGCGTTTTGCGCAAAACCGAGAGACACGGCACAAAGTCATTAGGATCAATATAAATTCTGGCTCTTCTTGCAACAATATTAGCGAGAATCTAATAACCATATATGCAACGTTTACGCATCGTTTCCTGCAACGGGCAAAAAGTCATCTCGACCGTACGAGGCTCTTTTCTTTCACGGCACGAACTTCAATGCGACCGGCTTCATCGCCTTGGGCAAAAAAATCGCCAGCGGGTGGTCTCGAATGGACGATTAGAAAACGCAAGACCTGCTCCCATTTGGCGTGCGCCTTTTTGCCCGTAAACATCCGTCCATTTGTAGTTTTCACTGCAGTGCCTTTATCAATGAATTTGTAAAGAACGATAAATCAATTACATTTTTGCCATTAATTTTCCTCAGTTTTGCCCATCTTTTTGCAACCCCCTCGACTTTATTAACGGCGCGCGCTGAAGTTGATTTACCGTCCGCTATACGGTTCGCGTTCCTTTTGACAATTTAGTTTATGAATTATCGTGCAACAGGATTGCTAATTTGTGGATTATTATTGGTCCACTTTTTTTAACTCGATGTGAGCATGAACTTTATTTTCTGGTTTGTTAATAATTTTACCCCGCAGGTGCGCTGCATAATTCTATCTTCAGTTTGAAATACCAAGTCGTTTGGTTGCGAATTGGTAAAATTTTTTTTTCTTCAAACATTAACATAAACATTTTTATTTACTTTAATTTATTAAAAATATTTTAATTTACTGTTCTAATAATTTTTTATTATTATTTTCTTTTTATAGTACTGAAAATATCTCAATTATTTATCACCTGTAACATAGAACATAAATACCTTCCGAAATTTTAAACATTGTAAGCTTTTCAATCTCTCATTTCTATCTTGTATACGATTCGGACTTCTTTTGCTGTGTGAACCTGAATAAAGCATGCTTTTTCCATCACTAACCGATATCTTTTTCTATACTTTTGTGAGTGTTTTTGTAGTACTAACAATTGCACCAAAAATTCTCTCACTATAAATTTATCAGATAATAAATTTTATTGCAATCTTTCAAATTCAATTATTCGTTAAAAATAATCGCAAGTGGTATTGTAAATGAAGATTTAATTTTATGTAACATGCAATTTTATCTATCTCTTCTAAAAAAAAAAAAAAAAGTATTTTATTTACGTGAATACCATTTGGTGCAATTATTTGAAAATTTCTGACAGAAGTGGAGAGAATTTAAAATTGCAGCGATCACACTGAGATACTGAAATTTAAATTAGAACTCAATAATCAAACTAATTTTAACTTGAAATTTCTGTCGGAAACGAAATAAAAATTGTCTGCAAATTAGAGGTAACAATTTTTTTTCTGGTGATTTCTTCGGGTTTTCTGGATGGTTTTACTTTTGTTGTAGGAATAACTGCTGCTGCTGCTCTCAGGCAAGTTCAGAAGCACACATTTTCTCTAGTTAAGAGCTTGTATCGCAAGATTAAAGTAGGTGCACAAAAATTTTATAATATCAAGTACATTTTGAACAGACGACGACGTGGGTATCACGTTAGGTGATCTACATTGTATGGATATATATTTGTACATATATTCAACCCTTTATTCTTCATTTGTACTCAATAATGACAAAAATGTATACATGGCATTTACATTAGTATTGGAAATACTTCGGTTCAAGTATTTAACCTTTGTTATTCTAACGTCTGACTTGATTATTGTTTTTTAATTTGTTAAATTAAAAAAAAGAATCCTTTAACTGAAAAGTGAAATAAAATTGAATGAAACTCTTTTGGATGTACTTTTATTTCTTTTTATTTTTCATACACTTTGTTGCTAACTTGAATCAGGAATCTATGACGAAACACGAGTAACAATTAATCAGCTGTATATCTATGAAAAATCTCCCACGTGTAATGAAAAAAAATGAATCACTCCAATTACACGCAGAGTATTTTTCAAAGTGTATGAAATAAATCAACAAATCGCTCTAAACTATGCACCGTACATTCTCGAACTCTCTTCCATGAGAATTAGCACATAATGTCGGCATGAATAGTGCGACGCGCTTTGCAAATTAATTCTATTCCGTTTCCTCTCTTCTTTTCCACGTCACGTATCGCCACAACAAAAAACATTGTTGTACCGTGATACGCGACGAGTTTCGCAGCCGTTAAAGATTTTGCTTGGGTCAATTAGCGTTCTGAACCATTGCTTATTGGCTTTTATACCCGGATTGATGAAAAAATTAATTGTACACGCGTCTGGCTTTAATTTCGTTTCGTTCCTGTTGCTTGGACAAATATGGCGATTGGTTTGCTTTTTTGGGGTTTTTGTACGTAGTTTCTAATTTACTTTCGCAAGCATTCATTTGTGTGCGTTTCACTTTGTAGAATTTAAATTTAATTACTGAATAAACCTTTTTTTCTGATTCCTTCGAAAAATTTGATATGATTGTAATTTATTATTATAAACTTGGCATATACTTCAACTTTGACTTATAATATTTCGAAAACTTTTTAAAAAATTATGCTTGGATTGGCATTTATTATAAAGAGGGATCTTGTTCAGCTTGGTATATTATTAATTTTGTAATTTGTTTATTTCAGAAATAAAAGCCAGGAAAAAACATGCAGGTAACATATCATTTTATAACTTATCATTTTATTATTCTAAATATATTAACAAAAATTAAATCTTTCAAAAATACATGCACTGCCCCTGAATTTATGTTCTCCAGCTTTCATACGTGTACACCGTGTAGTCACTAAACCAGGAATCTTGTTGCAAATTAATTTGATTGTTTTCAATTTTTAAATATGTTCTGTGTCAAAATAATGTTTTATACAAAAAAATTATTTCACTTTTCAGAGAGAGACCTTGGTTTTCTACGAATTGGCTCCTTGAACGTTCGAGTGAAGCGAACAACAGAAGCCTTCAGCCAGTTCCTGGGCGTCACCAGCAACCATCCTAGCAACTCAGAAAAAATTCATAAAAATTGGGGTTCTGCTGATAATATAAAAGTAAGTTTCTTTACAAAAATATATTTTTGATTATACAAAACATAATTGAAAACTTATTTGTGCAAATATTTGCAGGAAAACGGTTCAATGCCACCACCAAAATATGGTCCAATAAAAAAGCGTAAATCACGCCGAGCTCAAGATTTTGGGTCGTCAAAGAGCAGCTTAGCCTGGAGCAGTCAGCCAGGGACTCCAGAATCACCGCGAGGTAAAATCTCGAGTTTGCGACACACATTTACAAATAGACGGCCATCCTCGACTCTCGCAGCGATACCTTCAGCAAGTACGCAAAACGACTCGGATTCCGATACCAATTGCGGTTTCGATACAGCCTGGCGCGGCTCGGCACAACTTTAATCCGATAATCATCTGTCTCCAAATTCTAACTCGAGTTACTTGGCAGCAACTAATGCTGTACACTAATGGATTTAGAGTTAAACTCTTCTTCATTACTTTGTATCAAAAGTATCTCTAATTGTTAAGTTGTGTATAAAGTTATTAAAATTAAGACCGGTTTTAATTGGATACAAAAATGACAATTACTGAAAATGCAAAACGATATTTCATTGGCTTGAATAAGATAAGGACTGGCTTTTTATTATTGTATTTTCATTATTATATTTTTATTATTATATTAACTTGTTCACTCATTGACGAAATGTACTTAAAAACAACAGACGATTGTAATATAATGTATAACATATATTTGATAGGAAAAAATATATATCGAATTATATTTTTTATAAAGTAGCTTATATATTTTTATCATAATAGAAAGTTGTAATGTTTCATAGTAGAAACATCACAAGAATGACACACATCAATAGACCGTTTGTAGACACAGATGAACGTGTAATTTGAAATAAAAAATACTCAATTTTTTTGCATTATAAATAATTTATTAATTACATTGGAAGATTTATAACAAAAAATACAAAAATATCTAAAATAATTTTCTGTCACCATGGTTAATACAGGGCTTAATACTAATTTTTCGATTAATACAATTGCAATTGTATTACAACGCTGATTTAGATCTTTTTCTCTTTCTGTTTCAATAGAAGGCTCATTACTAATGTCATCAAGTCTTTTGATTGAAAAATTTTAATTGCTATTATTATATATTGTCCAATTCCTGATTTATTTTGTATCATTTGGATTTTTCTTTAAAATTTTGTGAACACATTTTCGTTTTAAAAATATAGCCTTTTTAATACGCCTTATCAAAATAAGTTACAGAATGGAATGGAAATAATACTTGAAAAATATTTTCATATTTCTACAGTACTCTTTGTTGTGTCGCGTAAACGTGTCGAATAAGTCACAGATCTTGCAAATATCTTAAAAAGCACACTCAATTAGTGATAAATATCTCGCGTTATATATTAAAATTACAATTCAATCGTTGATCCGCTTTAATGTTAATCATTTTATGATAAGCGTCACACTTAAATTAAAAAATTTACTATTTGTCTAAACTTCACAATCAAGTACTACAAACTAACGAAATACTGATTTAAATTAAATACTCCCAATTGTCTCATTACATGATTTCAGTTACGTTGATCGTACAAATCATAATCCTAATCACAATTGTGTTACAAAAAGGCTTGTAATATATTAAGATTTTTCTTATTTTTAAATTGTTTGACAATCGGTTTAAAAATCTTATATGGGAATTTTTTGTTTTTGGATTTGCTATAAAGCCAAATGTGTAGACATGGAATCTTTGGCAGTGAAATTTCAAATCAATGATTACATTGTCGATTTAACGAAGTCTTGGGTTGATTAGCAATATACTAAATTATTACCAGTCAGCGAAACTGATATCTTTAATTAAAAAAAACTGAATCTAGAAGTGAGCGCAAATTAATCTATAATATCCTAAGTATATAAAAAGACAGTCAACTATATTTTACTAGGGTAAAATCTCTTTCACTTTAACTTTCTTTCAATTCTCTTTCTCTTTAACTTCACAAAGGATTGAAACTATTTGTTGAAGTATTAAAAAAAACATTTTATTAGAAGATGAAACGGACAGTTCATTATTATATACAATTTTCTGTATAATACAGAAATAAAAGAGATTCATAATTGAGTATATAACAGTTTAGATTTTTGTCAATGAAAGATTAAGCTTCAATAAGCTATAAGTTGTAGTTAGATTGAGATATTTGTTGTAAATATAAATTTAGTTTTAGAACGTTTATTAATTGACAAGATGTCAGTTCGATGTATCATATAAATCTCTCAATTTCAATCAAATATAAATAACTTTTGATAAGTATCTCGTTATTCATTATTATTATTTTTATTGGGGTATTGTGTTCTAAAAATATATATTGATATTAGCTCCAATTTCTAGATTTTTTCATATAATATAGTAATAAATATTTGTCTCATTTCCTGTCTAACTGTAAAAATCATCTATGAAAAAGCTAAGAATGTTCATTGAAGTTTTTGATTTAAAATATGCAAATTTTTAGTTACAATTCATTGACATGTACGGATACATATTTTACTTTTATCAGAAAATATTCAATTTGTAAAAATTCATTCCTGACATGCAATTTCCTTTCACCGTTCATTAAGGCATCTCGTATTAGATATGAATAGATGGTGTACATGTCATCTGCATGTACTAATAAAACGTTTCAATAAAATTACAAGAGCAAAAATATTACTCTTATTACTATTTCATTTAGGATGAAAAAGAATTGTATGTAATTGAAACTGATACAAATTAAATATTCAACTCATTTCACATAATTGGAAGAAAATATTTCCACAAATTCATTCCTGATATCCGAATAAAATGTTTCAACAAAATTTAATTAAACAAATAAATTCAACCAAACTAAGTTATTAAATAAATCATACAATCATAAAATCCATGATAAAAAATTATTATAATAAAAAAATGTTATTCTAAAATTACAAGCAGCGAGAAATCTCCAATAAACATTCATGGCCTGAAGGCATGGTAACGATTGTTCTAACTTATAGCACGGCACCGTTGAAGACATTATTGTTGCTTACAGCCGTCTTTCACACGACGTTTGTGTTTTTCCTCGCTGTTCTGCGTGCCAAATTGACTCTGACTGCGACGTTGACCCTGCACGGGCATGTAACATGCGAGGTCATCGTTCATCAATTCCGCCGGCGGAGTTGGCAACACGTACGCCGGACTGACAGCGTTGCTGGAACTGCTGGATGAACTTGGATTGCCATTGTATGTTGGGTCTATGATTGCCGCAACATTTGGCAATTCTCGAACCTCCTCCGCTGAATCATCCAACACATAAATTTCATCCGGATCTGGATACAGTTGTGATTCTGGTAGTTTCTCTCGACTCTTCTCAGGATTAGGCTTTCAAAGAAAAAAAAGCTCTTTTGAAACATGAACAAAAAAGTAACATGTTTATTACAATTTCAATAGATTTGATTAGAAATTATCGCTAATCAATTCTTACACCAACGAAACATTGCCTGAATTTAATTTAATTTGCTTAATTTAGCTCAACATGTTGGAATGTCTCGAATGTATTTTTTTTGTTCGCCTTAAGTATTGTTGATTGAAGAAAATGAAAAGATAAGAGAAATGCAAACAAGAAAATAAATTGTACAAATGAAATTGATTGAACTCTTTTTGTAACACAGTCTTTGTATTTATAAGTTTGCTTTTTATACCTTCAAATCTAATTTATCGGGTCTCACAGGCCGTTCGATTTCATTCTGACTTTCGATTTCCTGTTGCTGCAGCTGACGCTGCTGTTGCTGCTGTCGTTCCAATTTCTTCTGTCGTGCTCTCTCACGTGCACGTTTTGCTCTCAGACGTTCCTTTTCTTGGAGCATTCGCGCAAGTTCGGCATCCTGTGCTTCCATTGCTATCTTTCGATCTAGTAAGAGTTGATCGCTCTCAACACCGTCCGGATTGTCGGTCGCCTGGATTTCTTCCTCTTCCTGTAGTTTTCTCGCCAATTCCTAGCAAAAACATATTCTTAAATTATTTAAAATTACAAATCATTGAATGTTCTTTTTAAATAAAATACCAATTCATCTGCTAAAAATTAAAAATAGAAATGGAATTTACTAGAAGTTAAATTTGAAATGATCAAATCGATTTGGATAAAAAAAAATGATAATTTTGAACATCTTTGTTGAACCATAAAAGCGTCTTCGTGCACGAAGTAATTAAATTCTCATTGAGAGTGAAGTGAAAGCCCGACTTTCTGAACCGAACGATTCCGCTAAATCCATCGCGCAGCAAAAGACTTTCAGTGTTATCTCCAATCCGATGAAAGTACTTAGTTTATGCTCTGAATTTCGATACCAATATCATTGTAAGTTTTATAAACAGTTGGATATCTCTTAAGCGTTTCGAATTTTTGTTTCAGAGAAAGCGAATTATTTTACAATTTGTGTATGAATAGTTTTTTTATATTTTCAAATTGTTCAAAGTTTATCCAAACCAGATAACAAATCTCGTTATTTTAATCCTTATTTCGCTTTTTTACCTGATCTTTTTCTTCCTGAATTCTTCTTTGTATTTCCCTTTGAGCTTCCATTTGTGCAGCTTCGTCGTCTAATCGAAGCTGCAGTCTCATCCATTCTCGTAATTCGCGTTCTTTCTGGCGCTCCTCTTTTTCCAGTGTTAAAGCTATTTGTCTCGCCACCAGAGCATCTCTCTCTTCCCTATTTAAGATTCGAATCAAAGAAACATATTATTAACTGATGTTCAGGTATTTGCAAGTTATAAACGTGTGATTGTATCAAACATGCAAACACCAATTTTATTAAGAAAGTTAATCGTTATTACTCGCTATATTTTCTATCGTGAGATTCTTTTTACAGAAATGATGTGCTAAGCATGCTTCGAAATAACTCCAATTTATCAAATTTATGCACTTGTAAGAGAACGTAATCCATCTTGTTAATTTTTAACGTTCAAAAATTGCACCAATGCAATTTGATTTGCACATTTGAAAGTGCAAAATGCAGTTTGTTGAAACCGTTTAAGTTCAATGCTTTTTTACGTCATAATTCTCTAACAAGTTTATACTTTCATCTTATAAATAGAATCTATCTTAGTAGGATTAATCATATCAAAATATCATTTTTTTTTTGTTTTCAAATAAATTTTATGAAAAATTGAATCTAAAAAAAAGTAAAAAATTAATTGACCAATTAATGAACGGCAAGATTAGTTTGAATACTTTTGGAAAGCTCGATGCAGCAATGATTTTCAAGAAGGTTACGCAAACATTGGTTAAAAAAGAAAATTCAAAGCAATTGTTCTGATCCCTGTCAATGGGCAGGCTTTACGCCTACTTTTTCTTACGTAACGAATTAAAAATATCGAATTATTGAACTGCAAACCTGGTTCTTTCATGCAAATCCAATACGAGTTTTCGTTTAGGAACCTGTTTTCTCTTGAATTTCTGATTCTGACTTTACATAACAAAAAGGAATTTCAATATTTACACGACATGCTCGACATGATCAAAAAAAATAACTTTGTAACGTTCTGACAATATTTTAAAAATGGACAGATCTTTGATGTTTCTTTGTAATTTTATTCCGTGCAGAATAAATGTTAGTATCACTTATAATTTGATGTCCATTATATTTCTATTCATTATTTTTTCATTTCTTCTAATTGCACTTGCTGATAAATTTTATTTTCAAAAAACAATCCAACATTTCCGTTATGTCAAGGTAATCTTTTTAGTTTGACAAAAAACTTACGAAGCATGAAATTTTGTTATGCCATTTCCAACTTCCTTAATTAAAAAAAATGTTTAGCGAAAAATAATCGCGCAGGATGTTAACGCATACTGCAAACCAGTTTTTACCTCAACATAACTATTCTCTAGAATCAATATACAAACAAATCAACACATACAAAATGAACAAAAATCATAACGAAGCAGAGGAGAAAAAAAACTCACCTCAACCGCCTTGTTAATGTAAACAAACAAAAACAATACAATTAGTATAAAGTTCAATACAAATTGTTATTTTACACAGAAAAATTGATAATAAAAATGAAATGAAAATGGAATAACTTCATCTATAAAACAAAAAAAAGAACTTACTGTTCTTGAACATAATTTTGATATCTAATAGCCTCCAATTCCTGCTCGACTTTTGCTCTAGGCAAGTCCTCTCTGACTTGGGCATTTCGAACTTTGTTTCCCGTGTAATGTTCCTTAACTGAAACAAGAGCATAAAAATGTGAACAATGGGTTTCGCAAATACCGAAACTAAAACGCAATCTCGCGCAAATATTGTTGTAAGATCAACTGGAAGCGGAAACCAATTGTTTACACTTACTCTCTTCGTCTTGCAAACGGTAGGCGAGAGCGCCATCCTCGTGAACCAGCCACTCGCGACAGACTGCAAGAGGAAAGGAAAAAAAATTATCTAGGGTGAGAAAATTTTAACGTTGACAGAAAGCTGACAATAACAGTGATCGAGAAAATGTCGGGCGTACCTTCGTTGACTCGGCCAGCCTTTGGCATCGAGTCAGATGTGAGCACAGATTTGGCCATTGTCAGCGCCTTTGTGCTCGACAAGTCCTGACGCGTTTTCACGTCTTATGTCAGCCCAGAGGAATGCCAGGAATCAGGCGCACTGTCAATGCGACTCCGTGCGTTGCATTCTCCTTTGAGTGACAGAATACACTGTTTGCTCCGAAACGAGCAAGAAAATCATCATCAGTGACCAATCACGCGCGCGACCTTCTTTCCTTTGGCTGCACATGCGCCACCTGGTGGATCGCAAAAGAAACACAAAATGCCACAAATTGTAAATAATACAGTATTTATATAATTATGAGCAATTTGAAATTTACAATAAATAACCGAATCCACTTATCTATGATTTAAAATAATTTCCAAATCAAAATATTGATTAATTGATTGAATTATTTATTTTATGTTATTAGTCAGACAAAAAATTGCTCCTGTTTTGCACTTAATGTTTAATTGTGTACCTTTCATATCATTTGTTTTTCAGTTTGCAGTTGTTTTAGTTTTTTGTACACTTTAATAATTACAAGCACAAATTTAAATTAAGCGGGTTTCCCTCTAAAACTACCCTTTTCGCCCCTTTTCGATAGAGGCGCTGCAAACCGAATAGAGAATGATGTGTGCATTATATCCACTTTGTTATTCTTCTCTCCGAAGTAGTAGAGTTCTGAAAAAATTCGATCAAACTACCCAAGCCAGCAATCGATTATTTATACGTTGATTGACGTTCTTGTTGTTTCGAGTGAATTCATAGCAACAACCATGGGTAAGACTTAAAACATTCAATCAAATCTTGCACTATCCTTGATCGAGATGTATTTTCAACACAATCGTGAACTTAGTAAGTGATTCAAACTTAACCTCTGCATTGTAACTGCGTTTGATGCACAAACAGACATTTTGAAGTTCACTGAAAAAAAAGTAAAAGATTGAAATCAAGCTAACTGTTTCAAAGCAACAACATTATACACGCCAAAATTGTACGTACTTTGTCATTTTTTTGAATTCTGTTTAGATGAACTTTTAGAGGGTGATTTTGAGGTTGTCGATGAGTGTACAGAAGAGGACGAGGCTAATATGGAATCTAGTCTCCACACCAGAAATGCTTGTGAGTATAAACAACGATGATAATGGATCAATTTTTGTACCTACGAACATCCAAGTGGATGAGTTTTAATGAAAACAGATGAAGAAAGATCGTAACGGGGGAGATATAAATAATGGAAATAATAATAATAATAATAATAATAATAATAATGGGTAGTTACAGATGACAATGATGGGATACAAATCATTGATGAATGCATTGGTGATGATGAGGTTATGGTGCTCGATCAAAACTCTGAAAATCCTGATTTGGACAAGTCAAATCGCCAAGATCAGGATAACACGAATCAAAGCACAAAGGATTCTGAGATAGATGCTGATAACGGTAAGACATACAACGCTGAAACTGATGTTACATTTCTAACAAGTAACATCGAATTAGAAAACGATGTCTTATGTTTAGACAATACGGAAAGTCTAACAGCAGCCACAACGGATACTGAAATCTGCGAGGCAATTGATCAAAGTACCACATCGAGCAATCAGGCTGACAATGATGTGATCTTTAATGAATTGGATGGGAAAATTGAAGAAGTTGACAAAACTTCAACTCATGATGAGAAATACGAAAAAAAAGTGATTACAAAAAGTGACGATAGAAATAATATTGTTATGGAATAATAAAAATAATAATGAGTTTTATTTTTTTTCAGTTTAAAGGCAAAGTGAAAATTGTAGAAGAACGTTTTTCAAAATTAGCTCGCGTGCTAGAGTGCTCATATCCAGTATACCATAATTGGCTTCACAAAGTTCAATTAACTTCTGGTACATCTGTATGCAAAATGGAAAAACCTCGCAGATGCCCTGTGAATCAACCTTATATTAACCGCTGGAAATTTATATGTAAGTTTGATCAACAATTTTATGAATCAACTCGGTGTAAACGATACGTCCTTAATTTATGTTAGTACCCAGCCTTGTGACATTGTTCTCTACGAGGAATTTTATCGCATGTTTTCTTGTCTACGGATCATTTAAATATCGGTCTTTGTTATTCTTTGTATGCATCACACGGTCGGATCAGACTACAGTATCTTCTCTTATTACTATTTTCATTCTTTCAAGTTTCGGACTTGAAATCGTACTCTCAAATTATACTTCTGACAATTTCAATCTGATTTGAATTGTCGCGCAAAAAAAATGAATAGAAAATAATTGTGAACTATTGCGTGGTTTGCAACATGAGAAAATAAACTTTTAAAATTCATAAGTTAACAATTTTTCAGAATGAAAAATTGTAGTAAAGGATAGTGAAAGAAGTGAACGAAAATTCCAGTTGACACAAATAACTGGGCGAATATATGAAAATAAATGAGACAACAAAAATTAAGGTAAACGCATTTTATGAGAATAAAATGCGCATATCTGAATGATCCAAAAGACACATGTGTACACAAAAACAAAATGGTGCACAAAAGCTGCAGAAAATGCAACTTATTTTGTCGGTGTTTAAAATTTTGGTTGTTCCATCATAATTTTTCCATTTGTGTCTTTGTTTTCTTCAACAATAAAAATTGTTTTGATCATTAGTCCGTTCTGTATACAATTGCTGGTTGTCGTATCTTCTTCTCTAACAATCTTTGAAAGTTCCTTTTTTCAACAAAAATTAAAATAGGTGTTTGATCTCTAGGTTTTGTTTTACACTTTTTATGGTAAGAAGAGTTTTTGTGTCAAATCATAGTATAATTATACAATTATTTCATTCGAATTGAGTCAAGTGGGCGGTCATTTTAGTCAGTTTATATTTTGAAATTGAAAACTGTTAAAATTCGGCTCGAATTGTTTGTGATCGACCACTGTACAAGTACATTCAATGAAATAATTTTAATGGTAATAAGCGATATAAGTATCTTAATAATATTGATAAGTATCTTACAGATACAAATGTCAGCATGTAATTTGGCAGAAGTTTGAAGATAACTTGTAATATGATTGTTTAGGCAACAAAACAAGCGTTCCAGAGGAGACTATTGAAGACGATGGGACTGTCAGCAAGACTACACGCATTGTCTGGCAGATGGCAATCAGCGATTCGAATAGCGAATGTCCGGATTTTGTTATGCGTGCTGTAAAGGTACACAACATTTTTGCTAAAATAAACGAAACATTTACTGTTATCAATGCACCTACCGCTGCAACCACTGATTGTGGTACAAAAGAAAAACGAAAATAAAGAACAAACAACAAATTATCAAACGTATGTAAATGTGCTTACACAAACGGAAAATACATACGAAATGAGCCACTATTCAAAAAAGGAATACGAAGCTCAAGAAAGCGCATTTTAAATGGAAGGTGTAAAACAACCATCAGCGAGACAGATTGTTCAAGTCATTATCAAGCATTTGGTATGTTTGATGCAAAGCAGACTGTTCCGTCTAAAAAATGTTACGAAATCCATGACACACAATTTTCGTAATCATTTCAACGAGAGAAAAATGATAAAAAGAAAAGCAAAATAACGAAGAAATGCATAATGAAAAAGCAAAAAAGAGCACGAAAGATAGATATTACGCTTTTCATTCAAATTAAATCAAGTTCAAAGTCATCAACATAATTCAAAATATATTTGAATTTATATATTCAAATTATCGTTGCAGTGATATGTATATATAGAGAGAGAAAGAGCTACTACGAACTTTAAAATAGCAAAGGTTGCCTATACATCTGATGATCTTGATGATCCGTCAGATTCTTACGATACCAACACTTAGACACCATGATCGTCCAGTCTATTAATAGAAGAACAATGTGATCTATGACTGCGTGTGAGTAATGTCATATTTACACTACAGACTTCAAACCTACTAGATGTTTTAAAACATTCAACAAACAGAACATTGAAAAAATATCATTTCTGACAATCTAAAAGGATGAAATGTGGAGTTCAATAATCAACTAATATCGCCAAGACTAATTTATGGTTAGTCGCAGTTAATAAAAAGAGAAAAATGCAGATAACAAATACAGAAAAACAAGTCTTGCTTGTCTTGCATTTAATTTTTCTGCCGCTTTACCATCTTGTTTGTTAATGAAACAAGGAAGTACCCCAATACAAAAAACACGAACTTTTCATTTGACCTAAATGTCTGGGTCATTATTGTGATAGTTTTACGGCAGTGGGCGTAAAACTCGAGTGCTTCAGAACTAGAGTTGCAAATTTAATCTAAAAAAGCTTGAACAAATATCATCTGATCAATCTCTGTCGAATGCTGCAGCATTTTAAACAAATGAAAATGGACACCTTATATTCTGTTGAATCAAAAATTTAAAATATTATAAAAAGGATTAAAAAAAGGAACAAGGCGATTTAATGAATCATCTCAATGATCGATGATTAATAAACTAATCAGCTGGATTGAAGAATGGTACACTATCGTAGACCTCAGATTGAAGTGGAAAATTGAAGGTGTTGCTCAATTTTTCATTGTTCACCGCTTGATCATTAGAGAAAAACCTTTCCACGCACAATTACCAAAACTGAATAACAAAAGAAAGAAAAGAGTTTCATACATACATCATTTAAAATGTATATGGAGAATTTATAAAACAAAAACGAAATGAAGTTCTATGTTCCCGGTGCAAATGGAAACGGATCTTGGATAACAGAAAAAAAATCCGAAGCTCCAAGAATAAAAAATGATATAAAATGTTTCGTTTTATAAAACTACCGAAAAACTAAAACTATGAAAGTCGAGCAAAAAGCGTTCATAAGTGACGAAACTCGGCGGTGGACGTTTTGTTACTGTAACTTGTACAAAAATTGAAGGATTTTCATCGATGAACTTCTATCATTAAAGAGTATTTTAAAACCTTACATATTCGTAATACGATAAATAAATTTTTATCATTTATTTCATTCTAATAAAACTAAAAATTGAACATTTTTAAAATCAAATCAATCGCAATTTGTTACCATCATTAGCAGATGAATCTTCAGAAAATAAAATATAAAAAAGCTTTCAAGTTAATTACATCTGCTAGATAAACAATTTGTATTTTAAATTCTATCATTTGTTTCAATAGAATAGCATTATTAAAACACTGAACTGTTTTTTTACCCATGAAACATAAGCCATATTCACTTTTATTTCAATGTGATTCTTAACATTCATTGTTTGCACTCATACAGGTGTTTGAAAATTTCATCCAAGCAACAAATCAGATCCCTGAAGAAATTATAATAGAAGATGAAAATGGATCAGAAGGTGACAAGCCAAAGCATGAGAAAGTGAAGAAACCTGACTGGCTTTGTCTTTTGGTACGCAGTAATCGAAAGGGCGAGTTGATGTTATTCGCTTCTGGTAAGAATGTTAATTCTGCCATTATGGACAGTTTGAAGGAACTTTACACAATTGGCGGAGGAAAGGATTGCAATGTCAAATCATTGTATTGTAAGACCTTCTCAAGGTAGTTGATGAACAGAATACGGTTTTGATATTTTATCTTTAAATTTCATCTTTGAGATTGAAAAATGAATCTTATTTTTTTGCAGATCAAATAATCAGACTCAGACGAACACAACGTTTTTGGCCGGTTCAGAGACACTGGATGAAGAGGTCAACGGGGTCAAAGTTCAATTAGCTCCAAAGACAAATTTCCCCTTAAACACAGATGGTGTTGAAGTTCTTGCAACGACGATCAAAGATTTGCTTAATCCGACACCAAAAACTTCTGTCGTTGAGATTGGCTGTGGTATCGGAGTACTTGGCCTGACTCTTGCATCCGTAAGTTCACCCCCCCCCCCCCTTCAACAAAAATGAAAAAAGAATCTCATCAATTTTCAGCTCAATAAAATTATATTTTCATTGCAGAAATGTAACAAAGTCATTGGATATGATACCGCGTCTGAAATAGAAGAAGCTGAGATGATGTGCGAGATAAATGGAATAAAAAATGCGTCGTTTGTGACTGGAAATCCTGCAGCCGTTTTGGCAACGATTGCAAAATACGTTACAGCAACTAAAGCAACTGCTATTGTAAATGCAAATACTAACATAGCACGAAGTAATTTTTATTTATAATCATTGACACAAATCTGCAGTACTAAAATCTTACGTTAGATGGTAAAATTGATCGTTTTGTGTTACAGCTTTGGAAGTGATGACCGGTTTGCGTAGAATCAACTCCATTCGACGTCTTGTGATGGTCACAACACTGACTAAACAGTCAGTACGATCGATACTGGAACTATCTCGTCCACCTAAGCGTCCGCCACCGCAAGCACATCTTGGTAACCCTTTCATTCCCGTTAGAGCTTATGTTGTTGACACACTTCCTTATGGACCTGATTATGAGATCGCAATTCTTATGGAACGTCGGATGATGCAAACTATTATCGCACCGATTCCGCCACAGTTGTTAGAGAAAGAAAAATCCGACAAGGTTGACAAACCAAAATTGGCCGATAAACCAAAACAAGCTGACAAACCAAAACCGGTCGAAAAACCAAAACCGATTGACAAACCAAAACCAGCTGAAAAACCAAAACAAAGTGGGACAAATTCAGCTACCACCGCTCCAGCAACAGTTACTATTTCCAGCCCCGTACCTACTACAAAAGATGGGCCCTCGAAAGACAAAATTTCATCAATGCCGACAAAAATTGATAAGCCAGCTGCTGCTTCTACGCCAGCCAAGACACTCAAATCAGCTGTTCTGAACAAATCATTTCCAAGTTCCAAAAATCAACCGTACCAAAACAAGTTCGTATCAAAAAAGAGTTTCACTCCAACATTCAATAGGAGACGCACGTTCCAACCGTACGAGAAGGATCAATCTTATGCCCCCCATTCTCAACCATTCAAGAAGACATTCAACGATTTTAATTCTTACAAAAATAAGCGACCGTATGATAAGTTCCATAACACTGCGGACAAGGTTGCTCCTAAGAAGTTCAAACCGTGGCAGTCGGACAATCGTTTTGATTATAATTCCAGAGACAAACATCAAAATTCGTCCTTCCGTGAAAAGGATAGGTCGAGCCCAGTCAGACGTAAACGGGAATGGCAGAACGACTCAAGCGTGGTGGTCAATCCGATGCACGAGAAGAAAATGCGCGAAGACTCGGTGAGATCGCCGAATCAAGATTTGCGTCAACAGTTGTCAGGGCGACGTGAGAACACTGATATTGTGCAAAAGGTGAAAGAACAAGCACATATGGTGGAGATGGCGAAAGAAAAATTTACTCATGGTAGCAGTAACATCGACGTGAACACGGCCAAACAGTTACAGAGTATGTTGAGCATGGTGCTAGAGGAGACCAACAAGTTGCAGAGTCAGCTTCCTCACTCGGTTTGGGACCGAATTGCACCAGCGCCACAAAACAAAACGGTCGAGCACGAAGGTCCGTCGAATATGAAGAACCGTTTCGTACAAGAGAGCTCAGATGAGATTCGTATTATAACTACTAACAATCAATACGGATCTGCGGACAAGGTATGGTCTTGAATAATGATTCTGTCATTTTTATTCGTGCTTTAACTTCCACCGCTAACTCAATCATAAACATTTCAGAGTAACAATGCACGTGGCAGAAACCGACAGAGTGGTTCAAATTATGATCGCCCGATGCACAACTTACAGACTGGCTACCGAAAACCGGACATGCCAATTGAACAGTCGATTCCGCGTCCAGTTTCACCCCCACGACATCGGATTCCATCTCCATTAGGATCAAGACGATCTCCGCCGCGTCCAGTTCCTGTAAGTTCATTTTATTAATTATGCGATCTCAAGATCTAAACGATCTAAATGAATCAACAAATGTTTTTCCAAAGAAATTACCGTTTACAAAATCATAAATTCATGATTTTCTTTTATTGTTTCATGTTAGTTTTTTATTACAAGGTAATTTTGAAGGTAATGTTGCACTTTCCTTTTGCGGTTCGTGTTAAGATCTTGATAATCGACAACTTGATAATCACAGACCTAATCTATTTTGAGCTAATATAAAAATCGATTGAATGCGGCAAGAGGAAAAAATAGCATTGTGTATGAATTATTTGATTGAATAATTATTACAGGTGGAGGGGAGGAAATAAACGAATTTATTATAAAAATTTGATGTGTTAGTTTTTAAGGATGGATTGAATTTGAATTGGGTGAATGTAATAAATCTTTGAATTTATAGCCACCTCGGGGTATGTCGCCAATGCGCAAAACATCGCCGTACCGTGGCAGGCCGATATCTCCGAGCTTCCGATCACATGCATCACCACCAGTCGGCCACCAACAAGGAGCTATCGATTGCGCCAGGCCACGTATAACGTCGGCCACATCTCCCGGTCGCTCGATGCGGAGGTCCTACAACTCGCCGCCACGGCGTAACGATGAACGTTTCACCCGTGACCATCACCCGCAAACGCAATCGCGTTTTTCACTCGACGATCGCCAGTCGATGCAGATGACTCGGATCAATTCACCAGTCAAGCAACAACAGCATCAGCATCAACAACAACAGCAGCAGCAACGTCGTGCGAACTCGCCTGCTCGTTTCATCGACGAGTGGGACATCCCAACCAGAGGGGCTGTTGAACAGAACTTGCGTCCAGCTGATAACTCGTTGGCTCGACCGATGGACACTCGGGAGCGCTGGTCAAACGCTAGCCGTGAGCTCAACAAGTCATGGCAACAACAAAAGCAACAACAACAGCAGAAGCCCTCTGTTGATGACAGATTTGGAATGAAACATCCACCATCTAAAGACGAAGGCAACTGGGAGATCATGAGTAGGTCGCAGAATTTAACTGGGACGTCGAATCAAAATCTGATGGGCACACAAAGCTTGATGGGCACACCTTGGCGCAACAATGGCTTGGCTGAAAAACGCTCACGCGTCAATATTGGTGATGATCTGAAGAAAACATTTTCAGCCAATATGGACGCACCGAGAAATTTAAATAATACCAGGTACGAAATCTAATGATTAGAAATAAAACTTATTTTGATGCATTGAAAAATGTATTAGATTTTGATAGATGAATTTTACATTCTTTGGATGAATTGTAAATTATTTTGTTAGAAAGCACTATTTTGTTGACAGGGAAATTTATAGTAATTATGACACGTAGGGTAATATGTGGCAATACCAAAATTAAGTTCGCATATTAATTAATAACCATTTTTTCTTAGTCTTTTAATTGCTTCAATCGTTCAGGTCAAGTTTTTCTTTATGAAGCAATTTTAATTTTTATAAAAAAGTAAATTAAATCGAGTGTTGAAATTATTTCAACCGGACCTACAATTTAAATTTTAAATCATTTTAATGAACTGTACAAGTTATCATGTCACAGGAAACTATTTATGTGAAATGAATTAAAATTTTATTTTAATGTTTAATGCTTTAAAAAAGGACATTTATTTTTTACATTTGAGTTCAGGTCGCTTTTTTTATTTAGAAAATTTATCAGTTTACTCTGACAAATATGAAACAATTAGGTCAGTTGGTATTGAACAATTTATAGCCAAAGCTGATTGACTGAATAAATTAATGAATCTTTACGTTTGCATACGCAAATTACCGTTTACTTGAAACACTTAAGACTGAGATATTTTTAAACGTTAATGATAAATTGGTGTTTGGCATTTTCATAGAAGTTCGATACATTTTAGTGGTCAATAAAAGTTTTCGTGACTTTACTTTCATGATGTAATCAGTAAAAGTTTTCATGTAGGCCGTCTTGAATTGCGCGTTACAGATGCATAAAATTAATCCACTTTTTACTGGCATCATTCTGAAGTTCGATTTTTCACACTTTTACCTTCACTTTGGTTGTTTCGGAATGATTTCACATTCTTAAGCAATTAAAATAAGATTCAACAAAGAATTGAAAATCGATCTAAAACATAGCGATGAATTTTCATTTCAGATGGAGCAACAGTGATCTGTCACTAGCAACAAGTTCATTCAAAATCGGTGACAATTGGAATCAACGTGAAAAAGAAAGTTTCTCTGATATGCGACGTCCGGATTTTAGAGAAAAGTCACGATGGGATCCACAACCCACTGGTGGACAAAATAGTCGATTCCAACCAATGGACAAAGATGACTGTGATCTGCCCGAGGATGCGCGGGATCCATGGGGCGATGACAACAACGGAGATGGCCCAAAGGAGCGCTGGCAATCGTCCAATATTAGTTTCGGTTCTAATTTCCAGCGAGAGAAGGAACCTATGGAAGAGACTTGGAAGAATGACAGTGGCAATAACTGGCAAAATAGAAGTGCCAATTTGAATAAGTCCCCGTGGCAGGCCATCTCCAATATGGTGGTTGAATCTCGCTGGCAAAAACCACCCCCTAGTGATGTACCAAGATTCCAACCCATGGCTACTCAACAACAAGTCTCAAATACTAACAGCATGTTCAATTGGCAACAACAACCACCACCGCAGCCACTACAAAACTTTTCTTCTTTTTCACAACAGCAACGCAACTTTCCTATGAACACTATGAATATACCAAGTAGACGTTGAAACTTATTTTCTATTTCCAAGCTTAATATCACAATCGTAAAACAAAGAGTTATTGTTTAAAAGAATCAAATTTTTTTTCTTTAAAAGTTTCAAGGACAAAACTTTATAAGTATAAGCTATTTGTAGTTGAAAAAAGATTTTTTTTTTTTTTTTTTGAGAAACTTGATGTTCGTGAGCAATAATAAAATGTGAAACGAAATTGTTCCTTTCTAAACTTCGATGTTGTAGAGACAAATTGAAAATGAGGGATCATTTGCAAACACTATAACTTGTACATTTTTTATGCTTCTATTGCATTCCAAATAAGGTATAATATTTATTTAATAAGCTTTCTTTTTAGTTTATAATTATTATTCAGAGGTTATTGATTGTATTGATTTCATACAAATTAATTATCCAGGATGTCTTGATTATTTTCATAACGTATATAGATTTTATGTTCATGTCGAAGCAAAAAATCTATTTGAATTAATACACTATTACTAAACTTATAAGTGAAATAAAAAATATGAAGATATGAGTAGAACTGAGGTAAAATAGATGGACAATTTGTACTGATGTATGGTATACAATGTAATACATTTATGTAAAGCTTCAAAAATTGGTTCCTCTCATTTATTTGGTAGACCTGTATTTTCATTTTCTCATTCAAAACACTTATAAATCATTTTAGAGACTTGTAGAAATCACATATTCAACGTTTGTTAAATGTCAAACTTATTAACCAAACTGCTATTTTATGAAAATTCGTGAAAATATTTGTGGAAAGCAACATAAAGGAGGCAATAAATATAAGTCAACAAAACACACAATTATGATGAAGAATTGTACACTACTGATGAATATTTTCAATGTGTTTAATTAATTCTCTACAATAAAGATAGATAAAATACACTGCTAATCATATATAACACTAATTTTTATCTTAATTTCAAAAGTTGTATTATCCATATAGTTCCTATCATATTTGTTTTGTTGAATATTAAATTATTCAATAGTTATATACACAATTTTTATTTCAGCGTAATCAATAATACCTGAATACTCGGTAATAAATTATAAACATTTCGCTATTTTGCATAGTGACGCCTTGTCTTTACGATTAACATGCACAACTATTCATCCCCTCGGTTGATATTTTTGCCATTCATTTTGATCACACCTGTGAGCTATCTATTCCTTAAAACAGTCAATCGATTTATCGTCGTAATTTCAAACGCCATTACACAAAAATAAATGTCTATCTCTGTTCATTCATCAATTCGTATTGACATAAAAATGTTCATTTTATATACAAAAATGCATGTCACAGTTACTCGATAACAATTCAATCCATTGAGAACAATTATGCGTACATTATTTGATATAGTCGTTGCAAATTTAAACGCGAGCACTTTTTGAATATTAGCCATTCAAAAAAATAATCCTATGTCTCTCTGTCAGCTCGTATAATTTTTCGCAACAGATCGAACATTTAATCAATTTCTGTAGTCTTCATCAATTGTTTAATCGTGTAAAACTTATGAATGCTACAAAAATATGTGTATATACACACAGACACGCGCAAACATACAGACATATTTACATACACTCGTGAACACACTGATAGAAGAAACAAAATTGAATCAATGGAAATGTCAGATTCCATCGATGATTCTTTATGCTATTTACATTCAACGTAATTATTTCGTTTGATCTGTACATTAAGAAAGGAAATCACTTATTTAATCACTGTGATTTAGATACTCATAGTCTGTCAGAATTTCGGATGAAAGTTTTTATTTTTATTATAAAAAAGGGGCAACGTCAGTTTTACAAAGACCATGTTTTGTGTACAGTTGTTACAAGTTACAAAAATGATGTTAAAAGTCTCAAGTAGACGGATCCGTTTGACTTTGTTTAACAAACGTATTCGTTTCTAATTGAAAAGTAAAAAGTATAACAAACAATCATTGTCTTTTATTTACAAAGTGGTATCGATTCAAAAATAGCAAGCTGCTCACTGGAGCGAATATAAATTCAATAATCTCTCAAACAAATGATGTTTACATAATCATATTTTAGTTGTGTACAACATTTTATCACATTAGATAAAACAATAATACGAACATTTTCTATTTTAATTTCATATTGCTCTGACATTCGTCATTTTCTTTTCATTTCCAAGAGAGCGACATTTGTACAACGTAAAAATCACAAACGCAACGAATTATGTACAATTATCAGAAATTAGAATTAGAAATGCATAACATGCCTGGGTCATCACAATGCGGAGAAAGATATTCTGCCCTATTTAGATGCGTTTATCAGAATCAACAGCCAATTTTTGTAAGCATTTGCGTTTAAATGCTCTCAACTAATAGAAAATTGGAAATAAACCAAACTAAAAATACTCTCGCCATAATCGTTTGCAAACTAATTGCAAAATAAAAGACTTCGCGTCAAGACCAAGATCATATTTTGCATACATATTATACATAATCATACAAGCAAAAATATCTATGTATGTGTATCAAATATATTACACATAGTTGTTCAGAAATCCCGTAAGCAATCCAAAATGTTTTCATGATGATTTTACAGTTTTTCGAATCATTATATTTGCAGCATTTGTCTTTGATGATGCCTCTTACTCAGTTGACAGGTTCGTATTCGATGATCAGGCTTATTGAAAAGATAAACATTTTAATTTGCACATGGAATCAAACGCGTGATCTAGAAAGTTGCATTTACAAATTAAAATTTCGCGTTGTTACATTCGAGAGCGCGAAACAAGTTACGTTCAATTATTTATAATCGATTAACAACACATTCAAGTATCGTGGCAAGAAACTAGGAATTGGTATTTGACGAGGGTGGTCGCCGGTCGTAATCCCTTCTGTTATTCGGTCGCCAACCATCGTTGGAATAATTTTGATTGCGAAAGTGTCTGGGCGGCATCTCTTGCGGATGATAATTACCGTAGCCTGGGGCGCCGTAGCCGTATCCTCCTGGTGGCCCGGATGGATATCTGTAGTACTCACTGTACATTTAATATCAATTAATATAATACTAACTTAACGATTTAATGTAACCTCAATGTTTTTATTTAAACGCACCCTCTTGAATCATTCATATGCATTCCTCGGTCACGTTCTCGATCCCTGTCCCTGTGATATCCACCTGGGATTCGCCCAAACGAATCGAAACGCTCCCTTTTGTGCTCTCCAAATCTGCGTGACAAAACATAATTGTCAAGTCAAACGCATAAACAAAGAACAAAGTCGAAAGTAAATTCATGGAGAAACTGTGCAATACCTGTTGTATTGCCGGATGTCGCCCTCGCGAGGCATCCAATGATCATCGTCACGTGCCCCGCTGTAGTGAGCACTGGTGTATCCTCCGCTGTCCCTTCGCATTCGATCATCTTTGTTTATGCCAGTCCTCTCCATCGTTCGTTCTCTGTCATCACAACTCCTGTCGCGATTTCTGTCTGCATGCGAAGACCTGTGGTCACGTTCTCCCCCACGTTTTCCATCTTTATGTTTCGCTTCTTTCGACTCCTTGTACCTTCCCTCTGCGGCGCTGCTCACATTCGATGTCGTGCTCGAAGAGCATGTGACGGGAGTTATCGTTATTGCGCCTATCGTCATGGACGATGTGCTGCTGGCGTTGCTCAACGTAGAAGCATGTTTCTTCAACAAACTGCTGTTACTGTTTGAATTGTCCTCTTCGTCCATCCGACGTTTGGTCATTCGGCCCTCCTTACCTCCGGCATCAGAATTCTTTGATTTTTCGTCGTGTTTCTGAAACGATATAAAATCATTGTTAATATAGATATGAAAATTCAATTCGAAACTGTGAATCAACAAATTATCATGTCAAATACTCACTTTACTGATATAATCTTTGTCTTTGTCAGTGTCTTTGGAATTCGAATTGCTGTTATCCTCGCTCTTCTTAGTCGCGTGTTTATACAATTTGTACAGCTTTTTAGCATCAAATTCCGTGAACTTGGAAACAAAGTACCAGAGGTTGCTACGCCATTCTTTAATTTGTTCGGGATCTTTGTATTCTGAGAGACATGTGTTTATTTGATTTCCAATTTGTACTAAATTTTGTCGCGTGTGAGCAACTTGTTCCGCTTCGCTGAGTGATTGATCAGGCTTGTCCAACGCTTTCAATGCTTTTTTCACGGGTCTCATTTTTTCCTTACACTGTAAATAATACGAACATTCAGATATTAATCAAAACAATTGTTTTAATTTCATACTGTAGAGTAACATTTTTTTTATTTCTACCTCATTGAATATCGAAGGATCGAGATCTCCCAGGACATCCAAAGCTCGCGGTTCGTTGTTTGCAGTGAAATGCATCGGTCCTGCAGCTTGTTTATTCTTTTTACTTTTCTTGCTCTCCTTTTTGTCCTTTTTCTTTGTCTTTTCTTTTTTCCTTTCCTCAAAAATGGTCTCAGATTCTTCTTTGACTTCTTTTTTCATAACGACATCATCCTCTTTCTTTAATAATATCTATATAGTCACAAAAGTGAACAAATTTGTATTATGTACAAAAAGTCTCAAACAGTTTAATATTGTTGACTTGTTTTCAGAGAAACTTACTTTGTCAGGCTTTGGTTTCGACTTTTTGCTTTCATCGCCAGTGCTATCATTTTCTTCGACTAATTCTTTCGTTATAGCATTTTTAATGTCTTTTGGTTTCCTAGGTTTTCTTATTTTAGCCTGAAAATACATTAAAATTGTTGATGAATAATGTCCTTGCTTTTTTCAAGTTATATATAAATTCACATTCACAATAACATAAATTCAAAACGTAGTAATGCAGAAGAAAAGAAATAAAACACAGACTAAAATTACACACACATACATGTATATATATATATATATAAACAAGGAAACAAGGATTGGGAAGGTTACCTCAGAGTCTAGATTTGAATCGAGATCGAAGTCCTGTTAATGAAAAGAAGCCAAACAATTGTCATGCAAAGAAAAGTAAAAGAGTATACAAATGTATGAGATTATTATGTTGAGTCTGAATTGGATTGTTAACTTAGCAATTAAATAAATTAATTCATTTAGTTGGTAAAGAAAAAAATATTAAAAAATAAAGAATAGATGAACGTTCGTTTCATTCTATAAGTTAAATAAATATAATCCAAACTTACCACTCCTTGTCTGAGATCCATCTGTTTTTTCAATATTTTCAGTAAATATTCTCCTCTGGCGTTCAACTTTTTGAATTCAGCTTTACTGCCGTTTGGAGGCAGAATCTTATCGCCCAGTTTCAGATTTGAATCCATTTTGATTGCTTCCCACGAACCCATACCATGTTGATAAATGCCTTTAAGTAGTTTCGAATCGTCTTCAATTGTCCAATCACAATCAAAGTTTGCTGGTTTCAGTCTGTAATTTAACATTCAATTTAAATATTTCTTATTCACTTCAAAATCAAACATAAAAAAAAATCACGTCAAATCATACTTGACATCTAAATGCCAGTTGGCACGTTGCTCTGGATCAGATGGTATCGCTTGGTCCAACGGTTCCAACTCTTTTACAGCTGCCGATAACGATTTCGCGTTAACCATAACACCGCCAATTTTGAACGTTGGACCTCGTCCTCGTTTTCTACGCCCTTTGCCTTCGTCGTCACCGGCGGACGATTTGTTTTCTTTCGTAGTCGTACTTTCAAACTCGGAAATGCACGCGTCACACCTCGATTGCAACTGTTCCGCCAAATATTTTAATTCAGACATAGGCTTTTCCTGCAGCTCGGCATCAGTGGCAATGTCATCCAATCGTTTGTGAGGCGCTGGGAATTTCTTGTAGCTTTTAATGAATTTGCGCAGCTATAATAAGAACAAAGTAAACATTATTATTTCAATCTCAACTTGTTATTCTTTTCAAAAAATGAACCAATTTATATTTCACCTCTGCGTCTGTGAAACTTTTCATGTTTTCACGAGGCACAACTCTAGGTCTGCCACGTTTTTTAGGTCGTTCATCGTCGCTGCCTTCTTCGCTCCCGGTTTCCTCGTTATCCTCGCTGTCATCCTGCTTTTTTCTCTTCTTCCCTCGGGAATCGCTTTGGTTAATCTGCTGTAAAGTTTTTCGACTCCTTGGAGGCAAGTATAAATCTTCCATCTCTTTCGATTTCTCCTCTTCTTCAACTTTTATCCTAAAGTCTTCGGGAATAATTTCAGCCTGAATCATGAAATTCAGATGAATTAAATCAAGTTCAAACTCAGTTTAATGAATGATAGAAGAGATAGAACAAAGAACTAATATTACAAATTACCCAATCTTTGCTTTCATCGTCAACTTCGTGCGTTTGGTTGGCAGTCTCAGATTCTTCTTCAAAAGCAGCAAAACTGGCAACTTTGAAGGCCGATAACAATTCGTCTCCTACGGTAGCTGGACCTTCGTCTCTCGTTTCGGCTCGCCTCAAGATTTCATCGATATCACACTATACAAAATGAAGGAAAACAAAACTTTACACTTGAATCGTTCGAATTATTATTCAATCAAACGATTTGTACTGACTGTTGGTTCTTCGTCGCCATCATCTTCATCTTTGTTAAACAGCTCTTCAGCTCCGAATTTAAGAATGGCATTTAAGTCCTCTTTGTTAAAAGGATTTGTGTTCGTTCCAGAATTTTTTTTGTCAAGAACAGTTCTTCCAGTTGTATCCATCCGTTGTATAACCAAATGATCGAGGACCATCTTTTTCTTTGCTCTTTCGACAATTTCTTCTTCAACCGAGGTCTTTGTAACTAGACGATAGATGTTAACCTTGGAACAAAAAACACAAACAAATTAGAACAATAATTTTTACGATAACATAACCAAGTAAAAAATGTTAATCAATTTTGGGTCATACTTGATTCTTTTGACCGATACGATGGGCCCGAGCTTGAGCTTGCAAGTCGTTTTGCGGATTCCAATCGGAATCAAATATGATAACTGTGTCTGCCGTGGCCAAATTGATGCCCAAACCTCCTGCTCTTGTAGACAATAGGAAACAAAAATCTTGCGATCCTTCAGCATTGAAATGATCCAACGCCTGTCTTCTCAGCTCTCCTTTGATACTTCCGTCGAGTCGTTGAAATGGGAAGTGCTTTTTCTGCAAGTACTCTCCCAAGATGTCAAGCATGCGCACCATCTGACTGAAGATAAGAACTCGATGTCCTGTCTCTCGCAGACGCACGAGCAGCTTGTCCAGGAGCACAAGTTTGCCCGAACCTCGGATGATTTGTTGCAAATAATCCATGTTACTTTCTTTTTTCTCAGTTTCAATTGGTTTGGTGAGGAACGCGTGGTTGCAGCACTTTTTCAGCTCGATGACAATATTGAGAAAAGTGTTGGTGGAGCCTTTGGTACCTTTGCGAAGGGCATTGTAATTTTTAGTGAGAATCCATTTGTAGTATTGCTTCTGCAGCGAAGTCATCTCGACTCGCAGAATCTGCTCGACTTTGGCTGGCAATGATTTCTCCACGTCTTTCTTCACTCGGCGCAAAATGAACGGCTCGAGTTGTTTGTGTAGTTTTGAGTAGCCCTTTTGAGCAGCGTTCTCGTGTTCCTTTTCAAATTCTTCCCACGTGCAAAATTTTTGTGGCATAATAAAATGGAGCAGTGCCCACAGTTCCTTCAAGCTGTTTTGTAACGGAGTGCCGGTGATCAACAGCCGATGGTTCGTGTTGAACTCCGTAAGCGCTTTATACAACAACGAGTCATCATTTTTCAGACGGTGAGCCTCGTCTACCAACAGCGCTGCCCAATTCAGCACGCCCAGAAAGGCCTTGTCTTTAAGTACAATCTCATACGTTGTAAGAATTGCGTTGAACTTCAAACGTTTTGATGGATAACACCATTCGTAGTCACGAATCTGAAAATTCAACAGAAATATTTTTATTATAATTTGAATTTAAATATCTGTGGCGAGAAAAACAAAAAAAAATTTAGCTCAAACTTACGACATCACGTGAGGAGATGTCTCCAAGATATGTTACGACGTTCATGTCTGGTGCCCATTGAGACATTTCTCGTTGCCATGATGTCATTGTGGACAATGGTACAACTAATAAAAAAGGTCCGTACAATTGTTGCGTGTGAAATAAGTAGTAGAGAAAACAGATGGTTTGAATGGTTTTTCCGAGACCCATTTCGTCGGCCAAGATGACACTGAAATCAAGAACATTAAAATGAAATGACCATTTCGACAATTTAAGTTATTTCAAGTTTCAGATACACTGAAACATTGAAACTCACCTATTTTCTTTACACCAAGAATGTATCATCCAATTCAGGCCATCCATCTGATAATCACGGAGCCTCAAGTCGCCGCCTTTGCCCATATATTCCGGCTGCTCTTTCAGTTGTTGGAACTTTGGTCGCGATTTGAGAACTTTACAATGCTTACTAGGTGTTTTTTTCGAATCTTCTCTCTCCCTAAATTCTTGTATTTTAACTGGCCATTTTTTGACTATTAAAGCTCCGTCTTCCCATGTCGCGTCGGCGTATGGCAAACATTCCCATTTGCAGTAATAGTCAGGATAATCGGAATCTGTTTTAGGATATTCCGCTAAAATTGTTCGAATAAAATGTAAGTTCAACATTGGACCAATCAATTTCAACTTAAATAAAATAGTGTATGTTAATGATAATGTGGATATGTACCGATGATCCTCTCAACGTTGTAGTAACTTTTAAGGAGGTCTTGCTGAAGCTCTAGTTGGCACTCGAAGTAATCTATATCTTCTGGACTTGCGTACTCTCTCCATTGTCGAATATCTCTCTCTTTCTTGATAAAATTATCAAGTTTTTTTAAGCCTTTCACCTGAATCAAAACATCGTATTAATAAAAGCCAAATTTGTCCCGCCCGTTTGTTGGTACCCTGAACGCCTGCATACTTTTTGATTTCTTAACGATTCTTCGGATTCCCAAGTGTTGTGAATGTGCGACCAACCCTTCCATTTAATCAGGTACTGTGTTTCAGTCTCTACATTGTCTAAATTCTCTGGATTTGGATCTCCATTCTCTTCCACGGCATAAACTGTTGTTTCGCTCCCTGTAACTGTATAACACATTTGTTAAACAAACTCAATTCAAATGACACAATAAGAAATGTGAAATTGATCTTCGTTACCTCCTTTCTTGCCTATTCGTAGCTGTAAGATACGTTCAATTGTTTCCGCATTGTCAGTTTCGGTTTGACTTGTGGCGGCGTTCTCATCAACCTCTACAATGTCTTCGCTGCCAGTTCCTTCTTCACTTTCTTCCTTATAACTAACCGCTGTTCCGGTTCTTCTCGTTGCCAACCTGCAGATACAAACAAATTGTCATCTAATCCACAAAATAAAAATGTATATTATAAAATTTTGATTAACAATGCTTACCGTCGATTATCATCGCTTTCAAATGAATCTGCCGATGACTCAGAAATGCGTTTCTTTCGAGACTTGACTTTTTCCCTTGCTTTTTGAGCTGCCCGTCGATTTATCGACTTGCTAGGTGGTGGTTTACTTTCAACATCCTCGGACTCCGAATCTGAGCTCTCCGAATTCCAAGCATTGTTTGAGCTGAAAACATTGAAATCGTTTGTATCATCTTTTGTTTTGTAACATCCTTTTTCTATTGTGACTATGAATTTGAAATCAATCTTCATATCTTGTGTAAAATCAAGTGAAAATATGAAAATCTAGCTCAAACAAATGCATAAAAAAGCAACCAACAACAAAATTCTGATTAGGAACTTGTGTTAAACATTTTTCTTTTGTAACAAAAAAAAAACTTACAAAATTTCTAGTGCAAACAATACAACCAAGGCAAAACACAATTAGTGGTTACACATAGCAGAAGCGTTTTTTTCTTTGATGTGATTGAAACAAATAATGTACAATTATTTATTTATATTTTTTCGCGTTTAAATCAAAATATAGAAAGTATGAAACGGTTATAATTTATTGTTTTCATTCAGATAATCGAAATTTCAGAACAATTTTTTTTTATATATTTTGATCTAATGAAAAAAATCATAACATTACTAACTGTGAAAATTATTCAATGAAATAATGAAAGTAAAAAAAAGGCATCGCAACAACTATAAATTTATTACTCAATAATTCAACTCATAAGTTGTCTTCATTTTGATTATGCATTCTATTTCATCTGTAAACGTGCTGCCATTTTTCTAACCTAAAAAACGATAAAAACGATTGAAATGAATGAGAATAATATGCAAATGAAATAAATTTTCATCGACTGGTTGAAGCAGTTGTTATTTCTCGATTCTCAAAAATCATCGCCCGACTTGAATGATCACACGAAATCATTAAAATCCGAATCACCGAATTACAAAACACGATGCCAATTATGTCATTATTTTGAATCAAAAAGTTTATAAAACGATTAATATCTTCTCATCATTCAACAAGTTTTCACCCATAAAAATAATCGTCGATGTTGTGTTCCAAGTTAAATCTATAAATGTAGCAATGCATCTCATCATCTCATCTCATGATTCGTCAGAGTTACAATATAACCTTATTCTCATTCGATTGAAAATGCTTCATCAAAATAATCATTATCATCTTTTGCCTCTTTCCACAAACAGTTCATATCCTCGTGCCAAGATTTCTCATCTGCCAAATTCCAATTTTCATTTCATTGTTCTTCAATGTTACATTTCTTTTTATTAAAAAAAAAACGGTTCCATTAAATTGAAAATAATACGTAGTTCATGCTCAATTTACGTCTTTAGAAAGTTAAACGTTTGCATGTTTTTTCGTTTTGAATTTCCACATTTTGCAAACATTAACTCAAGTCTATCAAAAATACGAACAAGGTACAGGATCCCGAAGGTTTCATTTAATACAATTGGCATAGGTGAGCACTCAATACCAGATCAATAAGTGACCTTGTGATCTTGCAAAAATAAAAAAAAACAACTACCTAACTTGAAAATAACGAACGTGTTTTTGTTTTCAATTGTCTCGCATCATTTATAAGTGCGTGTTCTTGTATTTATTTTTAACATTACATTGCATTTACGTTTAAAAATGTTTATTTTATTTTTGAAGCTACTAGTAAATGTTTAACAGCACTCCAACGTCCTGTGTTTTTAGTCGCACGTCAACTATTTATAAAAAAAAACCAATACGTCAACAAACGTCGATTGTTTCAACAAATTAGAATTTCAGAAACCGTTTACATCTCAGCAATATAATTGTTCCAGTTAAAAGTTCGTACAAACATTTGTATAACAAAATTATAAGTTGTATAATTGGATTTAAACAACAGAAGAAAACGGAACAAAAAAGAAGAGGAAGAATGAAGAGCGGCCGGACGACGTGGACGACGTTGTCTTGCCTTGACAGAGATCCTGGTACGACGGACTTACCTTGGTTTCTTGAACTTGTGGAACGGTGGCTCGGCCTGCGTGGTGAGCCTCTCTGGCTCCTTCCTCGACCGAGCGGATCTTCGAATGGCATAAAAGTCGTGGGCATGTTGATCATCGTCGTTGTCATCGTCGTCGCTACTGTGCCTATATTTCAACTCGTCCGCGCAATGATTGCTCGAGCTTTTGCTCTGCTGCTCTTGTCCGAGCGAGATCTTACTCTCGTCGGCCGCGGTTTCCGTATTCTCGGACTTTTCCGTGTCCGATGCTGAACCGGACCCGCAAGACGAGCTCGATTCGCTGTTGATTCATTGTTTTTTGGTTTACATTAAGGTTCCAACATGACCAATTTAAACTAAACCTATGATTTATCTTCCACTTCGGTTGAAACTCTCCCTTTGATAGCAGACTCGCGACCAATTTTGTTGATACCGACTGATTGATTTAAATCGAGGTGTTTCAGAATGTTAAAACGTTTTGTCACCGACGAATGAATCATGCCTGTGTCAACAAACACTGTCTGCTGCAGACAACATCAAACTCAATGAAACCGAGCAAATGTTTGAAAAAGCAACCAAAGCGATGCAAGGGTTTTTTTAATGTTCAAAAACGTTACATAACATTTATTAGATGTTCATAACATGTTTATGATGTTTGTTTTGGTTGTGTTTGTTTTTAGGGGAATATTAAAGTCAAAAACAAGCGCGGAACAAGTGTGCAGAGAAAAGTGTGGTTTTGTTACATAACCGTATTGTACGTATCTCCTTATATCAGAGCCAAGTGCTAAAACAAGAATCAAAGAATGTTTCAAAAGTATCCTTAATTTATTTCTGGCTCTGACCCAATAGAAGCGTTTTGAATAATCAAATTTTTCTAAGACGCTGACTGTGCTTCGTCCTGATGCTGCTGATACCAAGGAGAGTGTGTACACACGGGCCAACAAGTTAACAATACGACGAAAATGTCAATAGCAAGAAGGTTCAAAAGGTGAGAGACCTTTAGAACTGCATCTCACTTGTTTATGATATAATAATGAAAAAAAAATAATAATAATACAATTGTTTTCATACATTTTCGTGGTATTATTATTTACTCATTGTCATTTTGTCCTTACCTATCCGATCCAGAGCCTGAGCCAGAGTTGCTTCCCGATGAGCTTGAATCGCTTCTGCTTTCATTTTCATTCTCAGAATCTGATCCAGATTCTGTTTCAAACGTCTTCTGAAAGGCAAATCAATTTATTGTCTGTGTTTATCGTCAAAAACTTGAGCACCTGCTCAACTCGTGTGTTTGAAAAGAGTTAGTCAATAAAACTCAGTTGAAACCTCAAAATGTTACTCAGTTTTGTGTAAATGCAAATGTTTTTCTGTTTTTATTTTAGCTTCTTTTTTTCTTTTCTTTTTCTACATTTTTTTTCCAATTTCATCTGTGACCTTATAATTTTTTTTATTCAACATCTCCACGCAACCAACGGAATCATTTATAAATAAAATAATAAAATGCATCGCCAGTTGACTTTCAGTCGGGCTTGAGATGAACGTCCAATAATAGTCGGACAATGTTTTTGCGTTAGAGATTTCCGGTCTCCATTTTGTGCTAGCATTTTCATCCATTTTGTTTCGTTTCAATCAAAGCCTTCTTAGTTTACAGAAACAAATCCAACAAGAAACATAATTTTTGCCACGAATAAAAAAAATAATTTATCAAAACAGTTAAAAAGTTAACAGTTTAAATTGTCGCACGTTCTTTTGACGAGGGTGGTAATAAAAAAAATTGCCCTGTTCCATGGAAACTCGTTTATTCATTGAGACAATCACCAAACGACGTTTTTTAACCTGTAAATAAAAGCATCACCAGTTTGGACGAGTTGATTAAATAAAACAGAACGAAACTGTTTTATTTGGTTGGACCGAAAATTTGTCGTCTTAATTGAAAATGATAACTGCCATTTCACTGACAAAATTGCGATGAAATGGTGAAACAATGTACATGAGAACGAAGAAGGAAATGCAACCTGGTAGATAGAAAAATTGCCCCTAACTTTAGAAGCAATCTAACAAGCGAAAAGAGTAAAAAATTGTTATGAAATTGTTAGGAAAAGATGACAGGTTTGGGGTTAAATGTTTGATTGACAATTTTGCCGGTTGTGAATTGGATAAATGTTGTGTGTTGTTTCGATGAGACGTCAGTAGGAACAGGCTGACAGAGGTTGAATTTGTGAAAAAGGGTCCCTCGTGGAATTTGAAAAAATGAGTCCGGGCGGGTGGAGAAGAGTCCAGGGCAGGCTCTGGATGTAACAAATGTGTGGAACAACCCAGGCTGCAATAGAAAATGTGTCTTAGAACAAAATGTAAACAACAGTTGATAGGTTAAACGAGAAGTGATGGCTCGATTTTGAGCAAATTCAGGCACAAGTCGGAGTGGTTGGTGGGCGTCACGGCCACCGCCCTGCCATCGGCCACGAATCGGATCACAATTTGGGCCTGATAAAGCATCGAATTTAGCATTAATCGAGGTTTGATTGCAACTTGATGCGAAAAGATGCGAGTCGAATTGTCTATCAATTTCCAAACACACACGTTACGCAAGTTGGTATTTATTTGGTCCGAGATTATATGAATCGAACGGTTCCAATAAAAACTCATCGCATTTTGTATGATAAATAGTAAACGTTAGTGATCGAGGCTGGCGAGCTCGCTCAGCTCGCACTCACCTGCATCGTCGTACTACCGTCTACGCGTCACACAATCCGGCCTCGTCTGCTCAGCCAAGTCGAAGCGCAACCGCGCGTTTGTGCTCTCGCACGTGCACAGAAGTACGCGTTTCAACGAAATTAGTCAATCAAGCCGCCAACGGCCTGCACCATCACACAAAAATACGCGAAACTCGAGGCGCGCGCTATATGCACCCAATACCAAGCTTGTCCGCCATTTTGTGAACGCAGCCAGACTCGCGGTCGCTCTCTCTCCGCCACTACTTCGTCCCCCCCACCCCTCTCCCTGCGACTTCGACCAGACCTGCAGCGCCCCCGCCCTCACACTTCCGTCCACACCTCGACTAATCGATCTCGACGACCAACTGCGCACATCTTTTCAAATGACATTATTTTACGTCATTCCGCATCCACTGTTGAATTTGCAAATTCATTATTGTTTTCAAATTTTCATTACACCCTTTTATTAGAATCTTTATATTTTACAAATCACATTCAAAAATTATTCAAAATAACTCGATTTTAATCGATACAAAGTTTTTGTTTACACAATTTGCGAGACATTTTTTTTAATCTCATCAGTATTTTTTTAATTATTATCATTATTATCAGAATGATGTAACTCATGTGCAGTTATGCGCGCGCACGCAACCCGTTTTTCTTAATTCGACGATGTATATTACGCCATTTTGAACGGAGAAATTAATTATTTAGTTTGGAAATATGAAAAAAAAAAAAAAAAAAAAAAAAAATGAACTCGTTTTCAGATCTGACGATGAAATAAAAATGGCGAATCTCATAAAAACCGATCAATGAAATGGTTGTTGTGGAAGTTTTAGCGGAACATTTGGATAGACAATTCGACTGTGCCTGAATTTGTTTGACATACTTACAATAAAACGAGGATAATAGCGAAGCTGATATGGCTCGCAGCAAAAATGGCGAGAATGCTAAGCGCTATTTAGAGGCAAGTTGCGCATCAGTCGAGCTCACTGAGACAAACTCTCAACGCGACTGCTTCGCAAGGACAAAAAAGAATTGTGCCAGGAGTTTGTGTAAAAATCCGAAAAATTTTACTATGTGCGATTACGTGCGATTGAGTCGAATCAAAAGAGAGATGACAAATATTACCCCAATGGCGCAGCTTGTCCAATCGGAAAAGGACAGTTTTCGAGTTCGATACCTCGAAAGTCCATCTCGTATATCCGGTTGCTCTTTTCAATCTATCGAATTATCGATCAAACAATGATCTTTGAAACAAAATTATACTAAGACGACTATAAGACAAATCAAAAAACGTATTTTTTTTAAAGGAAAAAAGAAAAAATGTGCTTTCTAACCTCTTCATATGGCGCGAGATTTGAAAACTCAATATTCTATTTGTTCGTTTTTTAATTTTTTAAATTATTTTGAAATGATAAAACTATTTATTTTTTTACAAACACTATATTCAATAGTATTCGGCAATTGTTTTTGTGTTATACACAAGTATATATTCATTTTTTATATTCATTACAGTCGAAAGGTGCTCAAGTATAGTACTTAATTATTATGTTTATAAAAATAAAAGTTTTTATAACATAGATAAAATAAGTCCATAGTACATAGTATTCCATGTACAAACGTTCGGTTAAATAAATTATTTTAAAGAAATAATATCGTTCTTTTTGTTGCAAATAAACATTGAAACTAATACACGTTCAGTTTTGATTATTGTTATTGTTGATTATTACTGATGGTTAAAGGAAAACAATAACACCAAATAAAATGAGCAAAAAACAGTTAAATTAAATCGAAGTTTTGAACTAATATAAATACTCGCAACATGTAATAATCCATCTTTTGTAAAACAAGGGTAAAGGTATGTTAAAATATACATTATTATGTAATATAAATAACAAGTTCGTATAAGCTATCAAAACACCTGACAAACAAAAGTTTATCAACTGCCGAGTCCAAAACAAGCAGACATTCGTACTTCAATCATTGAAAATTTCAAAATGGAATTCAAAGCATATCAAAATTTGTTATTGCAGTAAAAGTGAAAAGTAAAGTTCACTTTTTGATTGAAAAATCATTCTTGGAAGTCTTACTTTGAGATGTACACGCTATAAGAAAATTGTTTTTATCACAGATGGAAACTGACTGATATGAAAATGCAATGAAAAATTATTTTCTGTGCATAAGTCAATTTATAATTATAAAAAGAAAACACTCCGTCGAAACAGCAATTAGTTCTTTTGACAGGTAAAAGTGCGATTGACTTTTCAATGTCATTTTCACATCAAAGTTTTTTGTATAAAAAATATATGGAACGCTAAAACAACTATTTAAAATGTACGACTAATATACAGTTTGGAATTTGCATCTTCCCATGTTGAACGACTTATTCTGTGTGATGTGTTATCGTAGTGGCGTTAAAAATTTGAATACTTCTGAAATGGCATCAGTCTAGTGCTATCTCAACATATCCTTGAATTTTTTCAGTTCGAAAATACTCTCAGATAGCCTGTAAAGCAATAGCAACATAAGTAATTGAGTTGTAAATCGATAAACCTTAAAAAAAACATAAAATTCAAATAATGAAAAAGTAAAAAAAAATGTACCTTCCAAAAGCATTGATCAATGCTACGATTTCGGTTCGCTCTAAAAAGAAGCGTTTATTGCTGTTTTCGTGAATCACTGGAATGGACTTGTCGAATTTGCCAGAAAATAATATTTTCAGTGCAGTTCCCAAGCCTTGTGTTTGGAGTTTGCCCCATAGTTTGCATTTGTCGCAGCCAACGCAGTCCATGATTCGAGATATATTTCGAAAATGTTGACGAAATTCTTCCTTCAGTAATCTTGCTTGTAACCCACCATTGAACATGACACTTTCATTAAAATGATCTGGGAAATGCCTTAAAAACAAAAAATTTTAATTTAAAAAAAACAATAATAGAAAAATGATATTAGATTATAATTAATACCAAAACATACTTTATGACATTTAACATATCGTTTATAGCCAGTCTAGTGTCTTGGTCTTCCTCAGCATTTCCGGTATAATATTCCTCTTGTTCTAAATAAGGCGCTGCTTTTGCCAAAGCTCTCAGTTCTAACATGTATAAAAAGTACAAATTTTTCAACCAGTTCGGTCCTTCGCCCCCGGTGAAATCTGGGAAAAATCTCCGTTCAAATTCTTGCAAGTTCGGGCCCCATTCCACGCTGGATAACATGTTCATTTTATTCTGTGACGATAGCAAATATTTTGCGCACAGATGTATGTTGATGCTAGCGTGAAGTCCTGATATCACTCTGTAAAAGGCTCGCTTTTCCAGACACATACCTAAAAATCATTAAACTTCGTCAGTTTTTTTTTCTACGTGAAATAAAAAAAAAAATCTTACCATAAATTTTGGATGTCTGAATGAAATTGTGCGGTGATTTTTCAGGTCTAAAACAAATAATTCAACATGAAAATCAGAATAATTTTTTAAATGATTAAAATGATTTGCTGACTTACCGGAAACAGTTCTCCATATAAATGCTTCGCCAGATTCTGTGAGCACTCGGTCCTTTGTAACCTGTATACTTTTCTGGATTCAACAGCAGATCTACGTATTCTCCTGAATCCGACTCAGTGACACAAAAATTATCCAGCGCATCATCGTGACGCTGCCACATTTCAAATTCTTTATAATTTTCAGAGCTGGAAGAAAACCAGATTCAATATACAATTATTTTCAGAACTGAAGATTATGCTATCTTCCTGAATACAGACACTGAAACTACATCTATTTGAAAATATATGTTACAAAGTGTAATTTTGTGAAATTATTATTTCATAAAATTTATTTTATTTTACCTGATAGTTGTATTTAAAAATCCTAATTCTACATTGTGATCACAATCGGTAACACGTTGGAACTTTTCTTTGTATTTATCTGCAAAACTTTCATGAGTATGAACCTTCAAAACGTCTCCTTTAAGACCCACTGGCAAATCTTTCTGTAACAGAAGGAGGTACAGAAAAATAAATTACAAATTTCATTTACAATTATTATTATCAATACAATTAAAAAATTATTATCAATACAATTTGCACTTACATCTTCACATGGTTGGACAGAACAGTACCTGATGGCACATTTTCCATCATCCGGCCAGAATGGACACTCTCGTTTTAAATTGACTTTGAAAAATCGAAAATAGTCTTTGACTAGGAGACTCTGAAGTCTCGGATAAATTTTATCATTATTAAAATCATTAACTTTATCTATCGTACAATCACAATCCTCGATTGAACCAGTTAGCTGTAAAAAAAATTCGAAATTGTTAAAGAAAAGTGTACAGTAAAATACAGTTTATTATTATTTTTTTTTAACAATACGAATATCATACTTTACTATGATTAATAAATCTAACTATGTCCGTTGTCTGCAAAGCAAACAACCCAATTAATATCTAAAAATACATTGTTGTCACATTATTTTTCATTGTCACCTATTTCTGTACAATATTTAATGACTTTTTAAACACATTATTTTTTGTACAATATGTATATATATATATACTGTACTATTAGAAAGCAAAAAAAAATAGAAAGTACAAGGATGACAGAAAGAACCACGTAATCAAATTCTATCACTTGAAAAATTAAACAGTTGAACAAATTTGGAATGACGTGTAGAAGATAAATAACTGTTTGTTGACATGAGTCTGAGAGGTTATGTTGAATAAACAAAATAATATCACTCACCTGACAGAAGCACTCGTCACCGAGGCTCGTGTACTGTTTGGTAAAAAAGTCGCTCGCCTGTGTTGCAACGGATAAAAACAAAAATACCCAGAGTATCGTCCTCCCGAGATCACCGCTTGATATCATTTCGGTGCGAAGCTGCATTATTTATTATTATCTGTTCACTCGCGCGGAAATCAACGAAAGCGAAAATTAAGATGCATTGTCATTTGTGAACAAGCATATTTGACAACTCGGTTTTTAGTCGCGCTCAATTGTCGATGTCATGTTTTGCATTTACCGTGCTGTCAACAAATAATACACTGACCGTTTGTCCCTGCTTGTTTTCAGCGATTGCAAGTTGCATCAGTTATTTCGCACCAGATGGCTTTAAGATAACTGCCAATTCGAGAGGAGGATTTTTGTTTTCCGTGCGATGTCGTGGCGGTACGCTACTCGGTACTCGCGGCGCACGCACCCTCTCCCCACCCCTTTCAAATTTTTCAAATTTCAAATTTGTTAATAAGTTACAAATTCATTAACTCCAGAGAAAAGGAAAAAGAAATAAAGTTAAAGGCAAGTTTAGAACTTAAATATTATACTTTTAATCGGTGGCAATTTATACATTACTGTTAATAAGCGAATAAATTATGCATCATCATTTATTTACATCTAAGATGCTTAATTGAGTACAAACAACACATAAATTAAATTATGAATACTAGAAAAAAATACTTTCATAAACAACTGTTGAGCATTTAACATGAACAAAAATTATGACACAGAATAAATATAAAAGGAAAGAAAAACTAAAGTTGAGTTAAAATTCTTGAGATGATTTATCGGTTTTCTGGGAAGACGTGCCCGTTTTCTTGGGCAACAGGACGGACTGGATGTTTGGTAAAACTCCACCTTCGGCAATGGTTACATGTGAAAGAAGTGTGCTGAGTTCCTCGTCATTTCTTATGGCCAGTTGGATATGCCTTGGAGTGATCCTTTTTGAACAAAATAAAAATTTATTGTATACACCTTCATTGCTAAACTATAATACTCCAAAATTTAATACCGAACAATAACATTCAAGTATCTATTATCATTTTCATAATAAATATTTCCAATTCAATTGACTTAAATATGTAGTTTGTTTTTATTTTGTGAGCAGTATACAAAACACAGTTGGACGATTTTAAATGTCAAAATATTAAGAAAACAAATACATGTTACAAAAACATGTTACAATTTTCAAAATTCTCAATAATTAAAAAAAAACTTTTTAAATAAAAATAATTGAAAAGAAATGAAATTTTTTTAAACGATTATAAATTAAATTTAAATATAAGGAACCATAACAAATGTGAAGGACATTCGCAATTAATTGTTTAAATGAAACCGATTATTTTTGCTAGAACCTTTTTGATTGAATATTGCAAGATACCTGTTTTTCTTGTTATCCCTGGCTGCATTTCCAGCAAGCTCAATGATTTCGGCGGTGAGGTACTCGAGAACCGCGGCCAAATAAACTGGAGCGCCGGCTCCTACACGTTCGGCATAATGTCCTTTGCGTAGAAACCGATGAGTCCTTCCAACAGGGAAAACAATACCAGCACGATTGCTGCGGGTCTTACTGTTCGGCCCTTTCTTTCCTGTTCAAGCACATTTCCAATGATTAGCGAAAACAAAGCAAAGTGTTGTTGACCACGTTGTTTTCAGATTTTATTTGTAACACAAAGCCAACTCTGGTAAACTTACCTGATGAATCACGGGAAGGCATTCTTTCAAATGAATTGAATAGATAAACAAAAACACAAAACCTTAGCTAACAAAAACTTAAATGATTATCTTTGCTTCTGAACTGAAGAATAAACTTGAAACAGTCTGTCTGATCTGAACTGACTGAAATGCCAGAAATTGCGCGGGAATAAACTCTTGTATGCGGTGGTGGTGGACTGGCCCTACACTAGTACCAACAATGTTACCAGATGTTTCTGAAATTCCAAATCTCTAGTAAAGTACATTCGCTCGTTTTCAAATTTAGATGTCTTATTAAAAAACTGAAAATATAATTCACATGATGTTTGAAACATTTGAAAGTGTTTGGACGCTGAACAAAGTAATGAATGAATCTCGTTTGAATAATTTTAAACATATATTTAATATCTGATCATTTGTTCTGGTGATTTGCACACTTACTCGGTCTTCAAACAAAGACCGTACGTATTGTTATACAGACTTTGGTTTTTTCGCCTCTTACAATTTTGAGCTACTCATTAAAAATAAGATTATTCAAGCAATGTTTTTTTTTTTTTTTTTTTTTTCATAAGTTTGTGCAAATCGGGGAAGTATCAAAATATGTCTCATACGTTTTTCAAGGCTTCGTGGCACTTCTGGCCGTTATAGACAGTCGGTGAGGAAAATCTTCGAACGACAGTTGACATTTGTTGTCCGAGAGAATAATAGCTTGGTCATCATCACTCAAAATTAGGCGTTGGATTCAACAAGTGTGAAAACTAAGCGTGAACCAAACTTGTATCTATAAAGACCAAAATGTTTGCCTGACGGTATTAAAAGATTGCGATCCTTCATTTTTTTAAAACATTTTTGTTCAATAACGGTAGAACTATCGGAGTTGTATTTTCACTCAGGCCTACAGTTACGAAGACGTCAGCATTTTAATCATTATTTGTTTACAGTCATCAATATTTAAGGCCGTGTTCACTTAATTTACGGTACAGGAAACTGTCGATAAGTTTGATTTCAAACGCCACCTGCTTCTACGTATTAATAATTTAATATAAATCAATCGTTCGACGCATCGCGCACATCTCTCGTCCCATTAAATAAATTATAGTTTACCCTTAAGTGTTTCACATTCAATCACGAGTACATTTTTAATTTAAATTCACTGATCTTACCCTTAGATTAGGTACACTTAGGTATATCAATAATTTCTCTCCCGCTCATTCTCTTAATTAATTTTAACAATATACATAGATAAGCTCAATACAGTTAAGTGAATAATTTTTTGTCACTAGTGCTATTCTTAAAACACCTTTTTTTTCAAAATAAAAATATCAAATGAATTGAGAACGAAAAAATGTTACAACACGAGTGACAAAAAATTCATCATCGACAAGAAGGCAAGTAAAACAAGGAATCTGTTACAGTTTATTAAAAAAAAAAAAAAAAAAAAAAAAAAACAATAACGTTTTTCAAATTATTATCGGTATTGAAAAAGAAAAATGAGATGCAAAATTGGTCGCTCGACTGCG
>JAQQRF010000410.1:0-52643 GCA_030523145.1 Trissolcus brochymenae
ACTGAATAAGAAACAGTATCCGATCCATTTACTGTTGCACTGTCAGTAAGCTGATGACTAGAAAATTTCGATTATTGAAAAAAAACACGCACAACAATTGGTTGTGAAATTACAATAGAGAAATGAAAATTAGTATATACCTTGTTTGTGTATGAGTTGGAGAGCAGTGTTGATTCCAGTTTGGCCTATAAGGTGATTCAGAATACGACCTTTGAACGCTATCATGTGAAAGTTATATTAAAAAAAACAGTTAAAAAATGTTGATAATTAAAATTATTTCTTTTTCAAGTACCTGATTTGTGTGTTGTTTGGAAATTGATAACCAGAAAAGTTGAATTGCTCATCATTTGTGCACGGATAAGTAGAACTGTAAGTAGTTTGGTTGTACTCATTGTATTGACTCGAAGAGGGAGTAACAAGATCCAAAATTGATCGCGTTTGGTAATCATCCCACATTGATCCATTGTTTGAATATGGAGAAGCTGACTTCTCTGAGTGTGGTCTTTATCCGTCATAATGTTTAAAATGTGACAGTATGCTCCTTTGTTTTATTTTTTAATATTTCTTATATATTTTTATTATTTAATAATAATAAACATTTTTATTATTATTAAAATAATAATTTATTCTTCACAATTATTATATATATTATATAATATATATAATAATATTAATATAATAATAATAATGATAATAAATAATAAAAAATCAATAATGAAAAACTTTTTTATCGAGAGATGCGGAAGCATCTCTTCGCCAAGTTGATGCTACAGCACTCTTTGTCCTGAGTCGTCATAGGGGGGAGGGTTGGGGGTAAGATTTTAAAAAGAAAAATGTCAAATATTATTTTTCTGGAGGGTTTTTGGAAAAAATCTCTACAGATCGTAGGAAGTCAGCAATATACATTAATTCATGCAAAGAAAAAACGGACAAAAATCACTAATTTTTGAATAATTCGCATTTTTATGTTCAAATTTTTGCGAAAACAGGTGTCCTCATGGAATTGGAGTTTCCAATTTCTGCCGCTAGGTTGCGCTAGTGTCGCGAAATTTAAAATTAAATTTTTTTGTTTTATTCGTGTTTTTGCCTACAGTTTCGGCCTGATTTTGTCATGAACTGATGTATATTTTTTATTCAATTGTTGAGCATTGACAAATTATGGAAACGTGTTTTTTCAGTACCCCGATTCGATGTTTTTTTACATGACATCGTAGGGCTCCAAAAATTTTCGATGGATTTTGCAAAATTTCGAATAAAACTTTTTTATTTTTCAACAAAGAATCCGAACTTGCAATAAAAAATAGGGGTTCCTATTCAACTTTCTAAAGTTGCCTCCCACCCCCCATCGGAGGGTGGGGTGAAGGGGTCGATATGAGTGTTGTTAAAAAGAGTTTGGAAAAATATTGGACACGTGTTTTTGCTTTTTCCCGGTTAAATGTGTTCTTTCGGACTTATTCGATCGTTCTGGGACTTTTGGGACACCCTGTATCTAGTAAATTCAAACTACATTGTGTGCGACGTTCATTCATAAGTACAATGAGTATATCGTATAGAATTTCTTATATATCGTAAATCTTAAATGCACTGTGTTCATCAAGTTCTGTAGCCGAAAATTCAATAAAATCATTCATTCACTCCCAGACATTGGTCATGAAGTTTCTCGTTAGGTACAACAAGATCTTTCAGTTTTTAGATGATGGCTGCAAATAAAACTTCGAATTATCTAACTGGTTGCACAATTGGTTGCATCGCGTCATTATCTACAACTTTATCCTGCTATTTAATAAATAAAATAATGCTCTTTTTAATAAATAGTACTGACTAGAGCTTGATTTATCGAATACAATTTTACCTAAAAATTTTCGTCACTCTGAAGGTGATTATGTACATCATCAACGCTGGTAATACGATACTTCATCTTGTCTTTAGTAGCCCTCACAAGAAATTTCATCGTACAACCAGTCTTGTTGCTGTACCACAGTACCACACAGAAACTTAGACCTAAAAGTAATGTCAATTAATAAACTCGCTCTACAGCGATCTCCTGGTGCTGATAAAGAAACGTCTTGGCCTCGCATCGTGGCGATCCCCGGGTTCGAACCCGGTCACTACTGTCAGCAACAAACTCTTTATTGTCCTTTCTTTTTAGCTCTTTCCGTTTCCGTTTATCAAATAAACCGACACACTACTTAATTACGTTTAGGCAACAACTTTTATTTTTTCTTGACATCGGTTTCATTAATCTAACAGTTACTTTATTTTTTTAACTAACAACTGTCATAACAAAAAAAACAACTTTCTTTTTTTTTATTTTAAGTTTTCGAATAAAGAATACTTTATTCGCTGATCAGCAACAAGTCTTCTCAATGGGACTATAAAATAAATTTAAAAAAATATAAAAAACATCATATATGTTTACTTTGTAAAAAAAAAATAATTTCCAGCAAATACACTCTCTTTTTCACACTTTTGTATTTGAAAATTTTATTTGATCCTGCATATTCGCAGTGGCAATCAATTGCAGAGAGCGGTAACTGCGACTTCACTGGCTTCTTGACTTTTGCCGTTTCAAACGTGCTAGTTCGTAGTCGATGTAATTTAATATTATTTTTAAATATTTTTTTATTTTCCTGATATTTACCAATTTGTATTTCCAATTCTTCCAGACTTGGAAACACATTGTTTACGATAAAACCGTACTCGGCCATTTAAAGTTTTGATTAGATTGACAAAATTACACTAACAACTAGTAACAACGGAATTCGGTCGACATTTTCGAGAACAAACGCCCGGTTTTGAGAAATATCGAACTTAAAACAAACCATTACCGAGAATAAAAAAATAATATAAGAAAAAAAAAACAAAGTTTTCACAAAAAAAGAGATAACAAAGACATACGATTGGTATTTGGCAACAATTTTTTTCGAAATACAGTAATTTGAAATTATGTTTATTAAAATAAAATATAATATAGTATTGAGATTCGCAGTTCATTTAGAAGTAATTGTTGGTGATCTGAGAGCGTCTCCGAGGCGGCGAATCATGTTTTTGTTTGTAGATTTGAATATTGTAAATAAAAGTTGAAGGAATTGAATTTCGCGCTACTAAATAACCATTCCCTCGAAGGTCGGCTCCCCGGGTATATAAACGGGGAACGAGAGCTGTCAAGTGTGTCATAACTTTACTAGTTATTGTTGTCAAAAATTATATGCAGTTTTAATTCTGTGAAACTTGATCATCGTTCGTTCTTGGATTTTGGGTGTGGATCGACGGGCAAAATTTGGTGAGCCTGTTCTGATTTGAATGTTCTTTCTTTCGATTTATTTCGTGAAATTTAACTCTTCTTATTAATTAAATGTAATTTTGAGTTGTATCTCACATTAATGCGATTTGTATCTTGATCTTCGAGTGGTATCTCGAATTTATTATTAACATTTATCCAAGTTGTATCTTGGTTTTTGTGATTATTAACTTCATTGCATTTTGGGAGTAACTATTTGTACTCATGCAATGCATTTGTGGCGCGTCGCCTCATCAAATGTGCTTAATTTTAAAGCCCTTGATTAAAACGTTCCTTTTGCCATATATTCAATTTTATAATAATATTTTTTGTATTAATTATCGGAATTTAGTTTATTGTAACGGTTTTAGCGTCCATCTAGTCTGTTCGATTTGCAATTCAGCCGTTTATTTTATGATTTGAATTTCGGATTTAAATTCATCAAAATACAAAATAGTAAAGGGTTAATCCCTACATAAACACGAGTAAATCTAGGTAGCGTCTACCTATTTCATTCACATTATTTATCTTTCTCGAGCTCGGTCAAAATCATATTTTGATCGAGTATTTAATTTTGCCTTTAGTCCCCGTATTTAATTGAGCCCACTCAATTTGAACTTACCTCGCAAGACTTAAACAAATAGTCTCCCCTTCAACCTTTCTCTTACTACAACGTGAAGAGGATACAGCGGGTGTTGGTACTAAATCAAATCGTTAGCAACAAGCGTCGCTCCATGGATTCGATTCATCGTTTGACCCATATTGCCTTCTCCCATCAAGATCTTGAGTGACGTTCCAAACTTCCTAACTACTAGCAACAAACCTCGGTACTAGAGAGTGGAAAAATTCGATTGCTTAGTGCGCTTTACGGGCACACAGGGTACTCAGTCGTTTCTCACCAAGTGATGAAACGCACACGGGGAACCACGGGAAGGCGATCTGGCAAGACCATATTACTCGCCTCAAACAATTGTCACATTCCTATTTCATTATTTGTTTTCGGTTAATTTATGATCGCGTATTTTCCCCGCAATACTTTTAGATTTTGTGTGTGTACACAGCTGTTCGGGAATTTTCTTCTGCTCGGGTATTTCCGCGTGGTAAAACCTTTTATTTCGGTCAATTGTTCTCAACATTTCTTAATCCCTTGACAAAGGGCTAATATCGTAAAAATAGAAAAACCGAGCAGACGTAAATTTAGAACTACGTATTTTCTAATCTCATTATTATCACCGGAACGGGCCTCTACCTGAACCCGCACAATTCGAGCTCAGGTAGCGATCCCCACCGGACACAACCCGTTTTCCCCACTCTTATCGGGGCATTTTCGTAGTGAATTCGGAAAATGTTTTTCCGAGTTCACTCATTTCGTTTGTGTTTTTCTGACCGGCCAGTCCTCGAACGAGCAACGTGCTCCTATCACGCAGTGATAGTTGGACTCGGCCATTTTTCTGTACACTTTATTTCGCATCGTTATTTTTGTGTTTGTGTTTGTTAAATAAATCTTGTGAGTTTTAACTCTCGTGTCCGCGTCAATTAATTTACTAATCCTGTCACCAAGTTCAAATACAACCACAGGCCACTTGTGTTCGAAACAAGCGCCTGGGTCTGAGTACTACAAACGTCTGATCCTCTTGCGGCTCCCAGACGTTTGCCCATCCTCTATATTACCGAACTTCGGAACCCAGCGGGGAGCCAATGAAGGGGAACGGACCGAGTGTACTCTTACTCCCAGGGATGCATGGTCATCCGAATGGACGTGTTTACCATGAACGTTCTATTAGGAAAACATGCGACCTTCGTGAAGAGGATACAGCGAAGATGGATTCGAAACCAAAGTTCATCATCAGCAGGATCTCCTACATCGGCGTTGGAATAGTCAAGATGGCCGATGCTTTCGCCAAAGCTCCCGAGGATGAGTACGCACTCGGCATGGTGAAGGAAAAGCTGAGTCACATACGCAGCTCCTTCCAGAAGGTTCAAAACCTACAAAGCGAGCTGCTAATTCTCCTCACGCCTGAAGAAAGAGGAGAACATGAATAGTTCAAAAACAACTACTACAAGGCCATCCAAACTACGTATGAAGGTTTCGTGCCGTTATTGGAAGATCGCGTGAATTTTACTGTATAAACGGATGGACGAGCTGACCTTCCGCACATCAACACCACAGCGCGCACAATCAATAATTCAAGGAGAGCCTCCTACATTTCTACGACTTCCGAAGCTGGAGTTAACTTCCTTTGACGGGACCTATGAGTCATGGCAAAATTTTCACATCTTCTCAGCCACAGTGGACAGAAACCCTTCATTATCAAACTCAATGAAGTTCCAACATTTGAAGGCAGCCTTGAAAGGCGAAGCAGCTAGCATACTTAGCACACTACGCATTACGGATGACAATTACAAAATAGCGTGGGACACGCTGGTAGAGAGATACCAAAACAACAGAGCTTTGAAAACCTATCACTTCAACAAGCTCACCAACATTCCACCAGTGAGTCAAGATTCGCTGACAAAATTACGGTTCATGAGAGACACGATCCAGGTGGCGCTGGATTCGCTCAAGTTGCTCGAGTGTCTGACAGACTCCTGGGGTGAGTTACTGGTTCACCAGATGACTTAAAAATTCTCCTTGGGACTTCGCAAGGAATGGGAAAAGTCATTAGCAGGATCAGATGAATTTACCTCATATCAAACCTTCCGACAGTTTCTAGCCAAACAAATCCACATACTGGAAAACATTGACCTTCACAAGTCAAGTGAACGGGACGAGACTTCAGATAAACGGCAGCGCTCTGCCATGAATCTGACGTTAAAAACAAGCAGACAAGACTGCAATTACTGCAGCAAGCTTCACGCAATATATCAGTGCGAGGCTTTCCAGCAGATGCCGGTAATGGAAAGAAATAAAATACGAAAGGATAAACAACTTTGCAACAATTTCCTAGGCAGAGGACATCAGCAGAAGGACTGTCGCTGCAAACGGCTGTGTCGAACCTGCAACAAAAGGCACCGCACTCTTCTGCATTTGGTCTTCGTACCCAAGATAAAGAGCAAAGGCAAACCTTCGAAGACAAGCTCCAAGGCATCAAAAGACCAGGAACAGAAGCGTGAGGAACCAGTAGTAACAGACATCACAACATGTCACGCTAAACCCACCGAAACCGAGGTGATGATCGCCACCGCCTTGGTTGGAGTTTGTGTTCCAAACGGACACACAGCAATAGTACGAGCCTTGCTGGACTCCGGAGCCGAGTCCTCTTTCGTAATGGAATCGCTCTCACAGACGCTGAGACTTCCCAAGAAACGAACGGATGTGACGTTGAACAGTTTGCAAGGCGTGCAGACAAGTTCTCCTCGCTACGCCACAACCTTCGACATCAACGATGCTCAAAACAGGTCTGACCACAAATATAAGGTGCACGCCTATATAGGGTGTCAAAAAAGTTCCGGGACGGTCAAATAATTCGCGAAATCCACGACAAATGAGGAAAACAAAAATACACGTATCAAATATTTTTTGAAGACCTATCTAACGATATCCAACTTGACCCTGGAACAGAACTCGAACTCTGGAACAGAAAATAAAAACTTTTTATTCCAAGTTGGCCTCCACTCCCGAGGTGTAGGTGGGGGTGGGACGTGCGGGGAGAAAGCAGAGTTATTTCGGGGGTTTTTTATTATCAGGGTGCTTTTTCAGGTGCTTTAGGATGGAGTCCTCATTTGTCGTGGATTTCGCGAATTATTTGACCGTCCCGGAACTTTTTTGACACCCTGTATACTACAATGCCAAAAATATAATACGCCAAAACCATTCAAGCCTGAGGATTATCCTGAGCTGAGGAAGCTGGATTTGGCAGATCTGGAACCAAATCGCAGGCTTCGAATCGAGTTAGGAGCTGACGTATTGGGACAACTTATGCAGCAAGGAGTCCTCCAACTGAGGAATACGTTAGTTACAGCTCAATCTACGGCGCTGAGATGGATATTGTCTGGGCCCATCCAAACAACAAACACCCAGCGCAACATCACAGTCGCACATGTCACCACAGATCTCTCTACGCTCTTGTAGAGATTTTGGGAGCTGGAGGAGATAATGCTGAAATAGGAAATAGGAATAGAAGCCTGAAAAGCTAACTAATTCAGAGGAAGATGAGTTGTGTGAGCAAATCTTTGTTGAAACCACAACTCGAAACGAGCTCGGTAGATTTCAAATGTAACTCCCCTTCAAGTCTAAGGAGGCTAAGGCTCAAATCGGAAAATCAAAAACCATCGCTCTCGCCTCCTGGAAACGAGTCCAGAAACGACTTGAAGGAGCTCCAGCGTTGAAACAACAGTACAATGCCTTCATGGAGGAGTACATCGCACTGAGACACATGGTAGAAATCACAGCTGACGAAAAGGAGGTTGATCTATAAAACTATCTGCCACATCACGCAGTTGTGAGAGAGGTGAATCTTACAACTAAAGTACAAGTCGTGTTCAACGCTTCTGCGAAGACAAGAAGCGGCATATCACTCAATGACACTCTCTGTACAGGCGCGAAACTACAAAATGATATCGCTGAGGAGATCATTAACTGGAGAGTTCCCAGAATAAGTTTCACGGCAGATATCTCAAAAATGTTTAGAAGGAACAGGTTCCAGAATTAATTTTGTTTCCTTGCATTTGTCATTCATTACAACTGGCTGTAACTCACGCCAGTTCTGAGACTCTCTTACGTCATCTCGAGTTTTTGATTTCGAAGACGTATAGGAATAAATTAGAATCCACCTTTCACAAAATTAAACAATATTATAACACCTGGAAACTAAAAGTTAATGTCAACAAAACTGAAACTATTCTATTCAAACCACCTTCCTGCGAATTTCCAAACAGATTCAACAGGGTATGGAGAGACTTCAAAATTAAGGAATCCCCCAATTCGATCAACTACATTTCCAACAAACCTGTTGTCCGTTACCTAGGCATTTACTTAGATAAACAATTAAAATTCCTAGTGCACATAAAAACTGTCCTTGAGAAAACCAGAAAAGCTTATCTATGCAATTCTTCGTTATTTCACTCATCCAAACACCTTAACAAAAAAGCAAGAATCATCTGCTACCAGCTACTAGTCCGTCCAATCTTTACTTATGGAGCCCCGGCTTGGTTTAATATAAGCCCCCCCCCCCCCCATCGTGGAAAAAATCAGAGTCATTGAGAGGCGTTGCCTCAGATCTTGCACCAACATCAGGAAAACTCCTGTATCCAACCACCTTAGATGCTATTCTAACAAAGTCTTATATGACGCTGCCAATATCCCCAGGGTAGACAACTTCATTATAAAACTCATCCGCAATTATATTGCAACTTCCTCTGCTAGTAGAAAAAATGATCTGATATTCGGCCCATACTTTCCCAACGTCAATTACTGGAAAAAAGCTTGTGAAAGAGGATTTGCCCCAGTCGAGTCATTCATGCTAATAGATAACCTTGGATTAGTTACAGATTCTAACAATATACCAATTTTCTACCATAAAAACAGACACGCTTATGTCAAAAAAATAGATCTAAATGAAAATTATTACACACCTCAATTTCTTAAATACTCAATTAGCATATCGTCTATGGACGCATCCGACGCGTACGCTGAGGACACCTTCTGGTACCGGTGGAGGGACACAAGCGACCCGTGGTTAACTTTAAATGTTCCGCGTAACAAGTGCCCAATTTGGTGGCAACCCTCTGCACTGTTGCCCTCTTTCGTATTTGTTTATTTAATATAAATATATCTCTTATTTTTGTACTTCCAATAATTGTTCAGATACAAATGGATTATATGACATATTAGTTTAAAACTTCGAGACTTGATATTATAAGGAGTATTAACATGTGATAATAGAATACGACGCTCACTTAGAAAGAGATACAACGAATATATAAATTATAATATTAGTTGTAAGAACTATTAAATTATATAGAGTCTCAAATTATTCACGGTGTTTCACCGATCTAGATTGTTAGGATTAAGATATATAGATCTCTCATTTTGGTTGCTAAAAATTTTATTTTTGTTTTTTCGTTAAAATGTTTATTGGTTAAGTAATAAATTAATCTTTCTTCTTTTCTCTACTATTCCTTTCTGATTCTGATCCGTCGACTAGTTTTTTATTAGAACATATCATCTAATTTTCTAGTCTTATTAATGTGTAATCGGCAAAGACAGCTACCTCTGTCGTGTAAACTCTTATTATCTCATCGTTAATTTATATTACTCATTATTTTTTGTTCCAAGACAAGCCGGCGAGAATCCTACTCAGGATCATACCGAGCTACAACATATAGATAATTGCATAATAGTTTTTCAATGTTTATACGCCATTAATATGTAAATTGCAAATGTATTGTACTCTTTTCGATAATAAACATTGTTAAAAAAAACTTAGGGCTTGCGTCTGAGCTTTGTAATCGTGCGTCTCGGGTTCAATTCTCCATGCGATCAAATTTGGAATGCGTTTTTTAGATTGTTAATTTACGTTAAAATGGTTGTATAATCATTGTAATTATGTACTATGTATTAATAATACTTTATCAAAATTTATGTAATAAAATAAAAAAGTAATTCGGGTTTGGGTATAATATGTATATGTACATGTATAAGAATAATGTGCATAGTTTCAATTCTCTGTTAATGTGTACTCTTGGACAGGTAAAACTCAAATAATCTATTAATTGAATAATTGATTTTTTTTCATTTGATTGTCATTATAGGAATAATTTCTGTAGTTTAGAGTTAACCATTTTTTTTTTTTTTTTTTTTCATAATATTGATTTTTTCAAACTATTGAATTTTGAAGTCGTAATGAGTTGAAAAAAAGATGCAATCGTACTCTTTTCATTCTCGATCAAACGTTTTTCGAACTATTTTCAGGTTTCTGATAAACCTTTTTTGAGACTCCCTTTCCTCTCTCCTTCATCTCTTTTTGATCTCTTATTGGAAGTTGAAAATTTCGACTCGGATAGTGACCTGCGCATCAAAAGAAAATTAACGAATCAGGACGAAGAGCAGTTTCATCAACGTTGCACTGATTTTTACCTTTATCTGCAAAAGCAGCTGAAACAAAGGCTCGCGGACAACATCAAAATTTTTGAGAAAGTCGTTCTGTTGTCGCCAAAAGAAGATCTTCAACCTCTGCTCGAGCAATTTAATCTATCTGATGATATGATAACGAAAATTGAGTATCAATACCAAAATATCAATCTAATTAAATGGAACGAGTTGAATGCCACCATAACTTTCTAGGACGAAGTTGCAATATAGAAACCTGACGCAATACAAGAATGCGTCAGGTTTAAATCTATTTCAACAATTGGATGGATTTGCATTGAGAATTTTAGTTTTGCCGTATTCGGGTGCAAAGGTTGAGCGAGTTTTTAGCCAAATGAACATTATAAAAAACAAATTAAGAAACAAAAAGACAACGAAAATGGTAAATTTTAGTTTTAATAGTTCGATTCAGTTTGCGGAGAATGAATAAATGTTGTTTTAACTAAAAATTCGATAAAAACGATTTTAAAAAATCTACTTCAGTATTAACTATTCAAAATTAAGAGAACGAAAAAGAAAATGAGGATGAAGATCTTCTTTTTGATCCAATAATATAGTTTATATATTATAGTTATATTAGTTTATAAAATATGAACTGTTTATATCATTTTAAATATATAAAAATTATTACATTCCATAATTTAATGTAAATCTTAACGTAATTTCAATACCTTAAAATATAATTATAGATATCTTTATCTTCATCAAATTGTATTTATTTCATTGCGTTATTTTTTTTTTTTTTTTATTTATTATATAAATATTATTGTCGAAATTCTAGCGGGATTCTTTTTAAATCTAGCGAGAAAGTATAATTCGCCATCTAGCGGATTTTTGGCAGAAAAATGAAGTCCGTCTGGCGGAGTACCAGAAACAGAAAACGGCAAACTGCTCGCTCCGCCGTATGCTATCGACAGAGCCAGCATTTTTGTTTTTTTTTTATTTATCATTTTTTGCTGTGTCATCAAATTTTTTATAATGACTCATTAGTTTTTGTGACCGGTATGAATGGTAGTACCTCAAACTGTTTTTGAGGTTACCGTTCATACCGGTTACCTAAGAACTCACAGTGTTGTGTTCAGAATGTAGGTTGGATGCCCTGTCAAAAAAAACTAAGATTTCTAATAGGAAACTTATAAGTACGAACCAGAAACACAAACATTAAGAAACTATTTGAGAATTTGGAATCAAGTAACCTATATATAGGTCTGTTTGGGAAATCTTTGTATGAAAGATTTTTGTAAGTCTTTATGAAAAACATTAGAAAAGTAATATAATTTTTTGACCAAAACTTACAGATTAAAAAAGTATATTGAAAAAAAGTAACGTATTATGCGAATAATTGTGAATTTTATTATACTTTATGCATAATAACCAATACATTTATCTGAATTGATTGTATTAAATGTTGAATACAAAATATTTTTATAACGAACACTTTTTATAATTGAATAATATGAAAAATAAATGATATGTCAAGTTTCAATCTTGAAGAACTTTAATCAGAATGTTTTGACTTCTTATGTTTTTTGGATTTCTGGTTCTGTTTTAAATACTTTTTTGCTGAAATTATATTAATATTAACATTAATTAATTAACATTTCTTAATAACATTTCTATAATAATTTCTATAATAATTTCTTTCTTAATTAACATTTCTGTAATATTTATTTTATTTTTATCGTAAAGATTTCCCAAAAATACCTATATAGATTACTTAATTGTAAAGTCTCGAATGGTTTCCCAATTGTAATTACAAAACCATGATTTGTACTTACAAGTTTCCTATTAGAAATCTTAGTTTTTTTAACAGGAGAATGCAGTGTATTTAATTTAAGTAAATTTTTTGAGACTTTTTGTCTGAATTTATTTTCATTTTAATCCCATTTGATCCCATCCCATCCCATCCCATAATAAAAAAGTTGATGCCACCCTGAAGTTGGAACCGCGGCCAATTCAGGTGTCATGGTTTATTTTTTGACAGGCCGGTTTGAATACATTCGAATTTCGAAATTCGACGGGTCGCAAAAATTTGACATTTGACATGTAGCATCGTTAGGAAAATCGGGAATCGAAACGAAGGCGCGCGCGCAACGCGCGCTCGACATTCTAGTATTTTGAAAATATCGAAGTATCATAAGAACATTTTTGTATCGAATGTAAAAAAATAATGCCGAAATTGATATCCTATTTATATTTATATAATTTCTAAGACATGTTGTAAAAAAATAAATATCATATTTACAGAAACATATACCATTTGTTTGAATTCTGTTATAATTTGTGTCAAACCGCAATTGACGTTTTGAAATTCGTCAACTCAATGCCACCCTGATCGTTTTCTTCCTTGTCAAACACAAAGATATTTTTTTCGTTTAAATCCTTAGTTTCGTTCAATCCATCGATGGGTCTCAAAACCAAGTGTTTGTTAATGAAGAACAGCCAAAGCATGGATAGGACCAACATGATACTTGTTATACCAAAAGTGTGATAGGTTCCATAACGCGAGTAGATGAGTCCAACGAAAACAGGACCCAAGACTCTCGAGAGACACCCAGCGCCTTCTAGGAGACCCATCCAAACACCCTGTGGCCTTGGACCCAACACCTTGCTGAAAATTGTTTGGATCAATGTTACACCCAACGGATAGCCTATGCAGGTTAAGATGTAAGCTGCTAGAAACTGGAATACGGTCAACCGTGGGGTATAACGACACCATTCCTGAGTGCTAGGACAGCCCACTATTTCTGTACCATTGGCATGAACCGTCATATTGTTGTAAGCTGAAAAAGTTTTTTTTTTTAAGAAATAAAAAAATTATTATCTAAAAATGAAAGAATTCAATATGACAGTAAGTGACAGAAAGGAAAATCCAATATGACAAAAAGGAAAAAAGAACAGACAAGAAAATAAAAAGAGAAATACAAATATGAAATTAACTCACGACCAAGCTCAGCGATGACGGGGGTTTCAGAACCCCAAGGGATGCAAAAAACTCTGCTGACGACGGTTAAGAAGAAACCTCCCCAAAGCATGAGTTTTCTCTCTTCAAACCTTTTGGAGAGAGGACCAATCATGGCAAAAGTTAAACAGGCAATTAATCCACCTGCACTCAGTAGTATACCCATATAATAGAGAGCTTCAGTTTTGTTCCACGCGAATTGATCCATGGTTAATGAAGTTCCAAGTCTAAAAAGAGAAAGAAAAATAGTTTATAATAATTGATTCACACTCAACTATATGTATCTATATTGAAGAATGCTCACGTTTCCAGAAGAACAAAGTTGAAGACCATTGTAAAGTAGGCCGAAATTAAAGTCCAGGAGGCTGTATAGTTTGGTTTTAGGGCTTTATAGGTTTCCTTTGCTGTGGATATGAAAAATGTCACGTCAAGTTTGAAAATATGAAACTAGATTTTTCAACATTGAAATACCTGTAGTCTTTCCAGTCGTATACATGGCTTCCTTCAGCGCAATTTTGTGTTCCTTGAAACTAAAGGGAAGGAAGAGCATGAAATTAATCATGCCCATTACAACATTGATCCAGCCTGCTGCAGTATACATGTTGATGGGAATTCCAAAGATGACGAAACCCTCGTCGCCCAATGGAGTGACTGCTGCTTGTAAGCCTGGACCTACGATGAATCCTAAAACCTGAACAGATAGTATTATGTAAACATCTGAACGGAAGTTATTAAATCGGCCTATCAACAATTCAATCATAAAATTACCTGAGCTAAAGAGACCATAGATACAGCATAAGTTCTCTCAGACACTTTAGTTGCAGCGGATAGATAAGACCTTGCAGCAGCAATGTTGGCTGGATATCAAAAAATTGTTTTTGAATTATTTTATGAAAGAAATTGTTCAAAATTGATTTTTAAAAAATGTATCTGTGAATATTTTGACGATATGAATCTTTTATATCATTACGATAACCATTAATATTATTACCTGAACTGACTCCAACAATAAATCTGGTAGCGATCATCCAAAATTTATGATCTGAAGGAAACAATTGGAGGGAGCTGTACATGCCCGAAGCTACAGTAAAGATGAGAATTGTCAAAAGTAAAGGAAATCTGATGCTTCCACTTTTGTTTGCCCACCAACCGACTATAGGTGAAAACAACATCTGGCCCAGAGGATTGGCTGCCACAACGTAACCCATGAATTCCTTGCCTGCTGCTGGGTCCAACTGTAAAATAAAATTAATTATATTAAATTTTAAGAATAAACAAATTATTTCATTGAAAAAAATTAATCAATGATTTTTTACCTTATCTAAATATGGCCAGACTCCGGTGATAATTATACTGAAACCTAGAGACATTAGAAACATTGTAAAATAAATCACATGGATGCTCCTCCATCGTTCTTTTTTCTCTTGGGCGGTTTCCAAAGCGTCTGCTTCCATTGGTCTTTTCCTAAAAGTTTATGATAAAATAATTGAAAATGTTTATATATTACCTATTGAAATCTCCTTTTTTTAATAACACATTTTAACTATACTGACTTTCTTCTGAATGTCTTTTTGAAACAACAGTCCATGTTGGTTCAGGCAATTTGATCACTATTTTTTGTTCGATAGTTTTATGATGAGGACGTTGAATGAACAGTTGACAATAATGAATCTAAACGTCACTCATCTTAGACCAAGTTTGATAGTATGAATAAAAATTACTGTATTAAGACTTTATAAGGCAAAGATAAGGAAACATTTTGTCTTTATCTTTAAAATTTTAGGTAATTTGTATTTTGGAATAAGAAAAATAATTAATGGGTTTTTCATTTCAGTACATTCTTTCTTCTAATAACTTATCGGGTAATTTTTGTTATCGAAAAACTATTAAGTGTTACATTTTTGAAAAATGTTGCATAGATATGGGTGTATCTAATCAAATCACATTAATTTTACATATAAAAAATAAAATAATAATTATTTGTATGTTTTATTGTATTTTTTAATAAAATTAAGTACAAATTTTTGAAGAATAAGAAAATAAAAGTCAAGCTCTTAGTTTGTGTCCTTAATTTGGTAGTTGATTTGAGTAATATTATATTAGAAGTACCGGAAAATTGTTTCTCCGATACAAAATGTAATGCGACGCCACTAATATTTTAAAATACTGTCTCACATCGACTGTAAACTTTTGGACAAAATTCTTCCGCCACGAGACTGTAAGGAACCTTACTCGATATTTTAACAGGCTCGTCTTTGCTTAGTTTGTTCCATACATGAATCGCATAAGCATCTTTAATAGATTTCATTTTCAGTTCAAGATTCTCACTCTCAAAATAATTCTTCCAGAAATTATAGTGAATTGGGTAGAAAGCAGATGGTGAAAACACATTAAAACCTTGACATGTATCTTTCGTCATATTCTGGACCTGGAAACAAAATTTGTATTTTCTTACATTTGTTCATCTTTTAAAATATAAATATTATTTTAAATTTGGAATTTACTTACAGCTGAAACTGTGCAAATTTTCTTTAGCACCCTAGTTATTACTCCTGGAGCATTATGACCCCAAATATCTCCTCTGAAATTCGCCATCAGTTCATTCAAACAATCTGTAGCCACCTTCCGACCTAGTTCATCAGATTTTGAAAATCCCATCGCCCCTGCTGCCACATCCCATGAATCTTGTGCCCCGACAAAGTTTGTTAAATCGCTCAAATTCCTGAAAAATATTATATCTTTAACTGATTCGTTTTTACCAATATAAATAATATGTCGATTTTTAATTCAGATTTACACTTACTTCATAATAACGACATCGAGATCAAAATACATGCCCCCGTATTTCCAGAGTGTAATATACCTAAGGATGTCAGCCATTTGGATGTTTGGCCACATCGTTTTCTTCAGATCTAACTTTTGAAACCAATTTTCTGCAGGTGTATTTTTTATGTACTCACTTATTGTGATTCGTCTAACTTTGATGTTTTTGTAGTATTTCAGTTGTTCATATAGTATTTGTGAGTCTTTGGAAAATTTTAAAGGGCTCAGGTAAAGAAGATAAACTGTCATATTTGGGTTCATCTTGGCAGCAGATTCCACAGCACACGCCTGTCTTGCTTTCAAAATTGCCCCGTTGCTGCCGAAGCATGATGTCTCGTGAAAGAAAATGTTATTATCATCTAATAAAAAAGGAATAAAAAATATAACGAATAAATAAATAATAATATACGATTAACTAGAGCTAATACATGAAAATAAAAAAAGGCTTATTGTTTGCATATATAACCACACATACAAACAATATATTTTTATATATTTGTTCATTTATCCAAGCATCATGCTAGAACATAGCCATGAATTTAAAATCCAGTAACGCAAAGTGACTCTACGATATATTTGTGAAAAAAAAAACTATAAAAAATTGTCTTATCTTTATATTATTTTTTTTTATTCAACCTTTTTGTTGTTACTGAATTTATTAACGGTCAAAGTAAAATTACATTGAATAAAATAATGTTTAGTCTCAGGAATTACGTGCTTCTTCATGATTTTGAATGTTTAATTAATCTTTTATAATCAAAAACATTGTGCATCAAAGGACGAAGTGTTGTGACAAATTATTCATCAGTTTTTATTAAAAAAAAAAAAACAAAAAAAAGTTGAACCATGAGCGATCAACTTTATCAGCTGTTTGTGATTTATTAAAAAAGTACAGCGATGTCAAAATTTCTCGTAAACGAGAAATTAGCGATGATGATTGCAATAAAAACAACTGTTAACCGTGGTAAAAACTGAACTATTAGATTTTGATGAATTAGTAAAATTTTATTCATTGAAATGTGTCATATATATTGACAAAATAACGGATAAGATTTTGACTAACATTCAAAATAAGATGGTTGGTGCGAATTCATCACGATTAAATTTGGCATGCATCTCTTTCAAATAATCATAGAGGATATTCGCGAATTCTTGAAATCTCAAAAACCTTTAATGCTTTGAAAATATTATCTAAACATTTAAATTTAATATTATAGTACGCAATAAAAATATAACAATGTTACTTTCAAATAATTTTTAATTTCTCACGATTACACCCAATTATGAGTCAGTAATATGGTCCCTGATAACGACAGTTTATGTAAATGATTTATATGAAATTTGCTTAAATGTAACTCCTCATTGTGCTACATTATTTACATAAATCGTTAACACCAAAAAATTTTTTTGTCGAAATTAATAAACGAATCAAAAAACAATTTCTGGTTTTTCAAAACTTAGAAAATTAAAAAAAATTTGTTGCTTGTATAAAAAATGTATGTAAATAATGCAGGACAATGCAGAGTTAGATTTGCATAGATTTTTTATATAGCATTTATGTAAAGTTTACACAAAATTGACATTAATCTGGCTATCGGGGGTATTACTTTCTGTTATCACAACACCACGGATACGTTTAATTTTATTTTATTTTTATAAAGTCGATAACGGCGAAGGCTTCATAATTGACTGAGTAGAAGTCATGAGCAGCACAAAATATTAATATAAGAATCAATCATACATCAAATTGTTCAAATAAATTTTTCATATAAGTATGTTCAATTGTTCAATATGATTTGAAATATACCGTACCGTACCCGTACGGTGAAATTAGTAAAATTTTTCTCCGTACCGCATATAAATACGAAAATAATTACGTCTATTTCGAAATACAAAATTTCAAACTTAACGTCGAATTTCTTATGTGTAAATAAGTAGAAGAAATAAACAGAGGCAAAAAGTGAATATAGGCGAAAAAGAATTGTTCAAACTTAAAAAATACCTTTCAATTCGTACTTAAAATTATGCAAACTCTCTGAATTGCTCATTTCATCATAACAAGACACGTCATCACTAATTGCGATTAACTTTTTCGATTGATACTCTTCATCCTGAGTAAGTAACTGTTTTTGCATTCCAAACAAAATAAAAATTACAACAACTGAACAACCAAAGAGTAGCACTACTTTTCTCAACATTTTTATTACTCTGCAGTCTTTCAAATGGTTATACTATATATGGACAAGTAATTTAAAACTCAATGTTCAAGTTAAAAAAGCTGTTATTTAAAATTTTTTTTAATTGCACAACAGCTTCACTATTAACTTTAATTTTATATTTTCACTTTTATTGGAATTGTCTTAAACATTTGAATTGCTTCGACTTGTTGGATTGTTTTGAAATAGAGCACATCAGACTAAGCGATGAATGTATTGAATGGTATATAAAAAGATAAAAATGACTCCGATAAAGAGAACAAACAGATGACAATTTATGTTATCACTAACTCTACAATAAAAGAAGATAACAAGTAAATTCTATTGTGAGATTTGACGTTGCAGATGAAAAACTAAGCCTCAAAACTGATAGAAGTCATAATGAAATCGCTCGGGCACACTATTTTTTGTTCTTTCGAAGCTCCAGCCGCTTTCAAAGTTTCTGATTTTAATTGTAAACTTGTTTGGTGTTGCTTTTTTAAAGAATAATATTTTTCTTTCATTTCTCGCAGCTCTTGGTTTAGCTTTTCGATTTCCAGTTTGTGCTCGTCTTTGCTACGCATCCAAACACCAACTTCTCCTAGTAAACTCTGTAGCAATATGAAAAAATAAATCAAAACAATAGAATTTTGTTACAAATAAGTGAATTATGTAAAAAGAGAAGTGTACTTGAATTTTTTGTTCTTTTTGTTTCAGAGCTGCTCGAGTTTCTGTTAGTTCCTTCATCATTTCTGGCTTGCATTGTTTATTAATAATTTCCTGAAACGATGCATTTTTATCTTCTGCTTCTTTGGCCCTTTTTTCAGCCTTGTTCAAATTTGTCATTAATTTTAAAATTCTTTGGTTCAGAAGACTGACTTTCTTCTGAGATTCTATGACCTTATCAGTACCCTGAAAATATTTTTGAAGATTCGTATTTTAAAATTGTTCATAATTCAACATTTCTTTAAAACAAATTAATAAAATTAATCAACAAATTGTTTAATATCAAGTTATAAAAATTGATGATTTTTGATATTGAGTAAAATTTAATCTTGGCAGTATATTAATTTTGTGAACCTCCAATTGCCTCCATCGATGAAAATTTAAAGGGGTCTCTGCTTCTTCTGCCAGAGCTGTAACCTTGATTCTTTCCCGCGTCAACTTTCTGTGCAATTTTAGCACCTCTCTTCTAAGATCCGATGAATTCTGAATCTTTTTAATGAGAAGATCCCTTTCGGACCGAATTTTCTTCACTTCCAATTTAAGCAACCTAATCTCGTCCATTCGATCTCTATACTCTGCCTGACCCCGCTGCCAAGTTATTTCCAGCAGTTTGACTTTTTGGTTCAGGGCAGCAATTTCGTTGCCTCGTTTCATCAAATCATTGGTCATGAATTCTTTTTCCGCTCTCATCGACTCGTTCTCCTTTCTTAGCTTGCTAAAATCCATGGACATGACGTGGATTTCATCTCGCAACTCTTTTTCAAGTTTTTTTAGGTCCTCATTATCCTTGCGCAAGGATTTTGCTGTATCAAACGATTTTTGCAGTTTCGATTGGAGATCTTCCTTGTCCTTTTCTGTTTTTCCTAACTCTGTTAGAAAAAAAGTCATGAAATGGTCTTTTTAAATTAAAATTCTGTTTTTAATCTAAACACTGAAATTTTTATTCTTACGAAACTCTTGCTGATGCAGTGTATTTTCCCTTGCGATAATCTGATCCTTGTGAAATTTAATCTGATCATTTAACACCTTCAACTGGTTTTTCAAATATTCTATCTCATCTTGAGCTTGTTTCAGTATTTTTTTCAGAGATAACTTCTCCATATTCACCGCTTGAACTGCACTCAATTGCAGACGATATTTGGCCTCAAAATCTACAAACAGTTTTTTATAATTCTCTGCTTCCCTTATTTGTTCTTTTATATTGTTTTGTTGTTCTTCAATCTGGTGAATTTAACAAACATTAATTTTTCATCAACTATCTTAATTTATTTTAAAAACTCAACATTTTTTAGTTTCAATCGTTTAATGATATTTAAGAGTGGATTTTCAGGCTCACTTTTTCGTTCAAATCTTGAACTTCCTTAGTTAACTTATCCTTTTTGTTTCTTAAAACTGTAAGGCTTTTCACCAACTCGTTGTACCTTTTTGACAAATCTTCAAATTCAGTCTGCAACCTTCTTTCAGTCAACACTCCAGTTTGTAATTTACTCTTTAAAGAAGTAATTGTAGTCTTATATGAAGCATTCATCTTGCTCAACTCTTCTAAACTTTTGGTCAGGCCATCAATTTTTGCTTCCTCTTCGTTTAATGTTTTGACCGTTGCCATACGCTCGAGCTCGTATTTTTCTTCAGCAAATTTCGCTTGCTTGAGATTTTCACTTAACATTGTGATTTGATCCTCAGCGTGAGCTAATTTCTTTAATAACATCTCTTTCTCTGATTTCAATTTAGAAAAATTATCATTCATTCTAAAAAAATATCAAATCAATGATTATTATAAAAAAATTTTAATTGATTAGGTAAATAATTCAAACCTGTTCTGATCTATAGTGAGTATTGAAATTTCTGTTTTCTTATCAGTCAAACTCGCATTGAGGGTTTCATTTTGAAATCTCAAAGACTCGTTTTTTGTAATCAAATCTTTAATTTGTTGCAGCAATCGACTTTTGCCTTTCTCGGCCAAATCATTCATCATATTCATTTTTTTTAGTTCATGCTCATGTTTTACAATCGTTTCCATTGCTGTATTATAAGAGACATTCGTCAACTGAAATGAAAAAAAAAATGTAAATAATATTTTTTGTATTACAAAATTTAATATTTGAGTTGCATTTAAAATAACTTGTAATTTTTTATGAAGATCATCGATTTCCGTTTTCAGTTTTTCCACTGCCTGATCGCTTTTTTCTCTCAACCGTCTCTCCTGGATGAATTCATTGATTTTAGTGTCGAGCAATTCCTCAGCATCAGCTTTCTCTTGATTTAAATTGTTGACACATTTTTCAAGTTCTTTGATCTGGTCCATCGCAAATCTGTAGTTGTATTTCAGAACTTCCACCTCTCCCATCATAGTTTCTCGATCCAAAAATGGTTTATCCTTCTTGTCTAAACTAAAAATAATATTTAATTTGTTTATTTTTTTAAATTCTAATTTTATTTAAGATGTACCCAATTTGTTTATCTGGTTGTGATTGCACATCTTCCAATTTGGTCTCCAAATTTGCGATCATGACTTTCAAATTTTCTGCATCCTCATGAGCTTTCAGTTCGCGAATATTTGCATCGTCAATAAGTTTTTGCGAAAATTCGATTTCTTGGTGAAAAGCTTCAAGTTTAGCATTTTGCAGAGTCACTGTGTTCGATAGCTCTTCTACTTTCTTGTGCATTTCTTCGATTTCATCCTAATTCAATGGGTGGTTATAAATGAGAAAAGGTATTGACAATTTGAAAAGTTTTTGGAAATCAATAGTTTTACTTTCAACATTTGACGTTCCTCTAGTAACTCCTTTTCAGTCTTATGTGCTCTGTAAAGAAGCTCGAAAAGTCTTGTATATTCAGCTTTATATTTAGCCAAATCTTCGTTCTCTCCCATATCGGTTTTGATCTGCAAAATCCGAAATGAAATGACATAAAAATAATTGGTTAAATTTGAAAAATTATTTTTTTTACTTTTTCATAATCCTCTTCCAGTGCACAAAAGAAACTTTCTGCCGAACTACCCTCAGATGATGGTTCACCATTGTCGCTATCTTCATCCTAAAAAAATGTCATAAATTTGGCATTTTATTTAACAAAGATATGATACAAACTGAACGTGATACATCAAAATTACACTTTGACGTACCTCATGTTTATACAATTCCGATTTTGATTGTTTAATTTTTCGAATTGTTTTTTGGTCGGATATCATAGTAAAAAAAAGTTATTAGTATACAAGTGGCAGAAACAAAAAACAACCGGAAATTTATTTTCTAATCGATAGAATGATTTAAATAATTTGAAATTTAGATAATTATAATTATGCAATACATAAGATGTATGAATTTGTTCATTTTGGTTATACGAACCCTTTCCAACTCTGCATTCATTTCCATGTCCATCATCTTGGAAAAATATTATAATCTGATGCTTAGTTAAAAATCAGTCTCTAAAACCGCTTTAAAAGTGTAAAGTTATGCTTCACAAGGTGTTGAGGAATTCTGTTTACTACTATGGCAACATAGTAGTAAATAATAATCGATGAAAGCACGTCTGGTACAAAGCTAAAAATCATATTGAGACAATTTTCTGAATAACAAATTTTATTTATTTACATTTACATTATTATAAGTCTGTTACCGAAACCAGAGTATATTGAAGAATTGACGATGCGCAATATTATTTTCTCTACAACCATTAGTTTTCAAATGTCTGATTAAATGATAATAATTTCATCTTACCTAAAAATCCACAATGAAACGAACTAAATTCAAAAGGAAAAAAAATCATTTTTTTTCATAAAACGAAAATTATTTGACATCCTAAATGTTAACATTGAACACATTTTTTGATCGTCAAACACTGACCTATGCTTCAGACTTTACGCTTAACTTAAGTTTTCTATGAAAACATCTAACCGCAACTAGTAAAAACCATTTGCTTATTTATTGAATAATTTATGTTTTTTTTTTTCAAATGTCAATTTATTTTTTTCCAACTTTATCTTAGCTTTTAAAATTTTCAAGTCAAAGTAACGCCGAAGCGATGTTATCGAAGGCATTATTTCGATCGTGTAAAAATAACATTTTCTTATGAGTTTCTCTTCTCGTTCAAAAATGGACAAACTTTGAATGAAAACTATTAAGCCGATACAGGAATTTTTGTTTTGGTAGAAATCTATTTTATTATCCAGATAGTTTTGAAATCCAAGAAATATTCTGTAAAATTGTTTCCAAACATTGTTCAGGTTTTATTTAGGTTTTTGGAGAGTTCTTAATTCACACTTAACACCTAATTTTTAAAGAGAAAGCACAATTTTAAATTGTCCATTTTTGTGAACGATTACCCCAATTACGTCCTAAGCAAATCACATTTTGACATCGTCTGAATGGCACAGGGACCGGAGTAATTTCGTTTTTCTTTTGAAATGCACATTGTCACATCACACTCTTAAAGTTAAACATAAACAACATTCAGAAAAGCCTCTTTTTTATTTTGAATTTTAATGCTTAACAAATTTTCATTTCAGACGTTACCTGAAGCAAAAACTGGAATTCTAATATTGATTAAAAAAAAAAAAAAAACAAACAAAAACATTTTTCAGGTGGACTCGCGATGAATGAGTCTTATTGATAAAATGAACTCAAAAAAGTAAGACCAAAGATATTTTTAACCCTATAGTGCCCATATGGATCTAACAGATCTAAACTGTTTCTTCAAACGAAATTATTCCAAAATCTGTTATTAAAATAGTGTTTTTGACTGTCTCAAAACAGGTTTGGGATCTTTTTAATTATTAGTTTTTTTATTAAAAAAGCATTTTGTTCGCACGGACCATGCTGAACAAATGTTATAAAAACCCAAAATAATACAACTAAAAATTGCGTTTTTGTAATAAATCTTTTTGGTATATCATAAAATACGTATCTTTCTCTTTACAAAAAAACGCAGAAAAATGTTTTTTTTTTTAATTATAATTATCGCAGTTGTGAAACACGCTGATAAGAAAATGAAATTATATCTTATGTTTATTTTTCAAGTTACATATATTAATTTTATAAAACTTAAAAAACAGTATGGGTCTGTCAGACCCAATATTGTCACCTATTATATATCATCAATCTGTCACTTGAGGGTTAAAAGTTGTTATCAGGCAAGTATTTTCCTGTGTTGATAAATTTCTAATTATTTATTGTTCGATAAAATCAACTTTGGAAGAGATTTCAATTTCATATCTCAAACTTTTAGAATCGTCTAATAATTTTTTAGATTAATATACCGATACGAACTGACGAAGAATTAGTTTGCCATTAAGTATCAGTACATAACAGTTTTAGGCTTTCAACTTAAAGTATCAAGTCGAAAGTTGAGGTGATATATTACAATTGTATGTACGTTTAACGATCATTGTTACATCAAAATCCGCAAAATATGAAAAAGTACATCATCTATTTATATTAAAATCGACTACACGAGTTTGAACAGTCTTTTTATATATCCAGAATGCACGGTGATTGGATTCGGATATTCTCCAGAACTCGAAATTTACTAGTTGGTCACACGAGATAAGCAAATTGTCCTAACTTTTTTTTCTGACGATTAGAGCACTATGATCAATAAATTTTTAATATGTAGGACAATTTTTTCAATTACTAGAAACGGTGAGAACTATAAACAACCAGAAACAATTTGCCATACAAAAATCTGTTCATGAAAACATTTTGAAAATCGATCACTCATACGATTTTGTTTTTAAACTTTTAAGTTGTGATCATAATTTTATGATACGACATAATCATAAATATGATCAAGATTTATTTACCTTTAATGATTGAATATCAATCAGTGATTGTTCCATAATTTATAATCATGCAAAAAGTAAATTGATTGATCATAGTTTAATAAAATCATCAACTGTCACACTTTATTTATTCTTTACCAGAATTTAAAAATCGCCAATTCAATATTCATTCTCTATAACTTGAAAAGTTTTGGAATCAAATTTTCAATAATTGAATGTTCATTTTGGCACTCGTTCGGGGAATATCCAGTGCGGGCAGTTCAGAAGATTCTAAATACAGCAAAGCGTTGTCATTTGCGAGTTAAAACGGATAAAAAAAGGTGTAAAAGAATATAGGGAAAAAGAGAAAATTAAGTGGAAGAAAATAAAAAATGCAGACTCAAAAATAAAAAAACTGAAATGAAAAACGTGATATGTTTTTACCAAACATTTAATATTTACATCACTGAATTAAAATTATAATAAAAGTAATGTCAAAATCAAAAACTGAAAACGCCTTAATCCTCGCCGCGTGGAATGTATATATAATCGTTGATTACAAATGTACAATTAAAAAAAAAGATACATACGTAAATCAATAATGGTGTTGTGGTAAAATAAAAATAATTCATATGTAGTCTTCGAACGAAAAACAACCGTTGGAATTATTAAATATTTGGCAGTGTCATCGAGAGATTTCATTCTTTGACTTTATTTTCATCTATCGACGTTATTTTATTATTGAACCCTGTAGAAAAAAGTTAGATCTAAACTTCCGAGATCCTTTTTTTTCATATAACTGTCAAACTGCTCATTCGAATTTTATATTAAAGTTAACACCTTTTTAAATATAAATCATTGTTTGTTAACTTGACATTACATCACAAAACGTATTCATTTCTCAAAGATCATAACGCAATCACCACAACTCAATTATAAAAAGAACTATCACAATTCGTTTGTCTTCAAAAAATTTATCATCACCCGTAAATCATTTATTAACTCATTTTCTGACGAACAATTAATCAAAGACAGAAAACCGCTCGATGAATCAGCCCACTCGCATATTTACACGAATTATGATTCTCATTGTGAAAGCCAGATGATGCAGTTCTTATTGCGCGATAAAAAATTGGATGCTTCTTCAGCTGGTGGTTTGTTGCAGCTGCGAGACAGTGAATGGTGTCACTTGGTACAAAAAGCAACGATTGCAGACTCGCACGGGCTTCGTGTGTCCGTATCGCGGCAGGGGCACGTTGTTGCTGCTACATCGACCGCAAAACACCTTGCCACAGTTACGACAGTGATGACGCCGCCTAACTACCGTGAAGCCTGCCTGGCAAGCCATACACCTAGGTGCGTCTGTGTCTGGAATCCAAGCTGGAGCCCGCTCCACGCACTCCTCTCCGCGCTCTGTCTCGGGAGAATCTACAAGTTTTCCATAATATTATTTTATTATTTTTATTCATGTTTTATAATTTTCAGTACTAGAAGTACCAGCAAATCTTTAAGGTCAGGTAAAATAAAAATGAGCAGTGTTAAAATATGGGGTAAAAATAATCAACAAATGAACAAAGTAAAATTATTACACTGACAAAGCTTTATTAGATAAATTGGACTCTTTTTTCAAACTAAGTATGATTACTTGTTTGCAATATATAATCATTAAATATTGATTGAAGTTAGAACAAAGATTTTCAAAGAATATAGGTCTTTTAATTAAATATGTTTAGTTATATACCATTTAAGTGGTTATAAATTAATAAAATAGAAAAACATGTTTGAATTCAGAAAACAGAAAAAATATTAACAGAAGAAACGAAAGCTAAAAAATGTTAATGAACCGCGTACTGTAAAAATGAGGAGAGGGAACAAAAAATTACGAAAAAATATAATTAAAAATCCAAAAAGAAAAAGATTAAAATCATTATACATTGTTAAAAAATTTAGATTACATTTATTTTAAAGCAATTTGATAAATGAATTATTATTTAATGCAATGAAAAATTGATTGAGATCTAACACTATAAAGCTTGTATAGTAATCGTTAAGATGCGATCAAAATGCTTTGAAATAAAATGTTATTTGAAAAATATGAATACTATGGTCGATATCATAAAAGTACTTTGTAAATTTGGATATCAATTATATTATGATTACTCAATTATTAATTTATTTATTTTCCCGTCTCATTATTTTACCCCAATTGCAGAGTAAAAATAAACAGCACAGAATTGTTTTAAAAACATGCAAGAAAGAAACTGATATTTTAACTTTATGCAAGCTTTTCTGAGATACTTTCCACTACGCACTTACACATGATTGAATCAAAAATATTTTTCCTGCTTTAAATAATTATCAAAGTTTTAGAAGCCTAACCATTTTTATTCTGACTGACCCTATCTCTGGAAATACCAAAGGAAACATTTTAAACAAAAATACTTCACAGAAATATAATATTAAAATAATAAAAAATTGAATAAAAATATAAATGTTACAATACCTTTAATAAGCAAACTACGGTATTCGACTACTGTTTCCGTTAAAATTTGTTTGTTTTTATTTTAAATAAATGTAATTATAATTGAAAGTCATCATTTTTCGAGATATTTTTATACGAAAATTGTATCTTGAAGTAGAATGAAACCAAAAAACGTACTTCTTTCTTCAATGATGTTTGGCTGGCTTTCATCCTCATTATGATCATCGTCAGTCTGATTATTTTGTTGGTCGAACTGATTGTCTGTCTCAGCAAGTTCAGGTGAGCCATCATCCAGTTCAACTGGCACACTGGCATTGATCTCACCTGAGCTCTTCAACGGCTCATCTTCCTCGACCGGCTGACTACTGTTCATCAAGAACACGCACTTCAAAATGTTGCGCAAATCTGAAGCAAAATTCGTCTGCAACTGATCCGCCACCCCCGCAATACAAACGAACAAACGGTGAACCAAATCTTCAGATGACCTGCAATTAAAATTTAGAATGAATATAAATATTTTTAAACATTTCTGAAAAAAGCATTGTTTGATTGTTTATAATCGATTTCAAGGTGTAGTAAAATAAAGCGCAAGTTTTCTTTCTGAGTACCTAAATTTGGCTCTGATTTGATTTCTGTTTGCAATTTCTGCAGCCTGCATGGCAAGAGCGATTTCTTCGTCGTCCTGGCAGTCACTTTGGAACTCGCTGGTTTCTGAACTCGAGTCACTCAAACTTGAATCCGCGTCAAGTATAGTGACCGAAAGGCCGGTGTGGCATTGCTCGGCAGTGCCGCCGTCTGTAACCACGATGCCGCTTTTGTCAGTCCTAGGTCCTAGACCATCATTCAATAAATCCTGATTGTTCCTGGCGCTTGTCTTTCTTGACTTAACTCCGTTTGTGGTTTTATCATGCTTCTTATCAGAATCTTTTCGTTTCATTTTTGCTATATGTTCGGACCTACAATTGATGTTTCAAATTAGCAATTAAATCGATTAAGGATATTTTTAGGAATCAAATTAACAATTAATGTAAACTGAAATTTTCAATAATTTTTTCTTATTTTTAATAATAATATACACTTTTCCGACAATTTTTACAATTAATAGGTGTATTGAGCTAAAAATATTATTGCAACATGAAAATTCAGTTTATTTCAGTGTTTTGTTTTGATTAACTTGTTTCTCTCTGGCTCGAACTGATTCGAATCTATAACTGGTTGCTGCTTATGATGGATGAAAATTCTTTTTGGAAACAACATTTTCAATCTTAAATATTTGTATATTATAACCTGCAGTTATTTAAAAAACTGCGGCTTTCTAAGGCAGTGAATTTTATCTTAAGAAACAACCACGATCTAACCTTGCCATAAACGCTTGTGTTATGTGATGTTTTGAGCTTACTTATGGAAAGGTGGTGTACACCTTTCTATAAGTAAGTTCTCTATAAGAACTTATTGACTCTATAGCTAATAGAACAACAAGAAGGAAGAGCTTACTTATATTCTCAAATTTTTTATTAAAACTAAGCCTAGATTAAAGAATTTTTTACGTCGAAAATCCATAGCTCGTAATTTGAAATTATTATTATTAAAAAAAATATATATTATGTAACAAGAGAGAGAAACACATATTTTTCCTGAGGCTAAAATGCTTCATCTTGACTACACCTTGGGCTTCCTTTGGCAGATCGAGAAACCTGAGGTATAATCGCGTGCTCTCCCTTGTTGCATAATGTACTTCAAACGATCATTTTCCTCACTTTTTTCAGTTTTCCCTGATCGATTATTTTTTTTATGGAACGTTTTTTTTAATCAAGATTTTGAAAATTGCGTTTGCACATTTTGATCGTACAAAATTAATAAATAGTTTCAATGATGATAAGTGATGCTTAAATTTGTATTATAATTAAAATAATAATAATAAGAAAATAATAAATTACTAATATAATAACAATATAATAATAATAATTTAATAATACATGCAAAATTAAAAAATTCAACTTAAATAATATATCAATGATATAGTTTCGGTCGAAGTGACCGACTTGTTATTATCCGCTATATGACCGACCCACTATATCGTTACAGATTTGTAAGCGCCCACTAACATAAGATTCATTATTATAGCCATTGTAGAAAAAAACGTAATTTTATATTTCACGAATTTCCAAATTTTAAACGACGATTTTTTTAAACATGTGAAGCTAATTGTTATGCTTTTGATTCTATAATAATTTTTATGCAAGAATATTTTTCATTGATTTCAATTTTGACGTAAAAAATGAGCATTACGTATTTCACTTGCATAAGATTGTACCTGCAATTGTCTCCAAAATTAATAATGAAACGTTCGAAACGCTTAATTGTTAATTATTTTGTTAATTAAAATTTCTAATGCATTTCTGTTCTAAAGATTTATCTAAGATTACAATGTTTGATTTGTTTACCTGGATCTTCTATGATCCAACAATTTTTTATTCTGGGGTGAATAGTTGCGGTGTAATCTTTGGTTAAGTCCGTTGGGACGACGCACGGCTGTCGTACCGGGATTCCTGATCTCGAAGTGCTGCAAACGCGGACTTGCGTGCGGACTATGGCTGCCGAAGTTCGGCATCTGCCTGGTGTTCTGACTAGGATGCAAGCTCGCACCGAAGCTGGAGAGTCGCGCGTTCAAACATCGGTCCGTTGAATTTGAGCGAGAACTCTCTGTGCTTGGTACACTAAAATGAAATCACTCAAAAATTAGTCCTTAACTCTTATAAATAATCTTATTGGTTTTTGTTTAGTTTTACAAAAACGCAATTACCAATAAGGCACGGGTCTCCTTGTCTCCTCTCCCGTCTTATTGCTCCTCCTCTCCGTCTTCCTCTGGTACCTCTTTCTGTGCTTCTCTTCTTTAATCTTCTTTGCTTTCTTTTTTTGCGCCAACCCCTCGATGCGATTTCCTATCGCCTCGACTCGCGAAGTCGACGGGCAGTTTTCACATTTCAAATCTCCCCAGAACTCTTTGTGCGAGTTCCCAGACTCAATGAGGTTTTCCCAGTTCTCGGAATAGCCAATGTGCAGATTTCCCTGATTGCCGTCGCAAACGGCAATTTGCCCGTTACCATAAGCTACCCCGACAAACTCTTCGCTCGAGCCGTTTAGATTGGACGAGATGCCAGAGTTCTTCTGGCTTTTTGCTAATTTTGCACTGCACACGCATGAGCCTTCCGAAACACTTGAGTCCGTCCTCCTAGGCGAATTTACATTGGAACAGGAGTAACTCGTATTCTCTTCCACGTCTCCTGGTAGCTCGTTGTCAAAACTCTTCTTCTCCTCAGGACTCTTGTCGTACAAACTCGTATTCTCTGATGAGATGACCGTGCAGATCCCAGAATCTGTCTGTTCTGAGATTTCATTCTGGTCGCCGTCCAAAAGCAAGTGAGACAGCGTTCGATTCGCCTGAGAGATGAGTTTCTTCGAATCAAGATCCGGCAAGGAGTCTTCAATGTGGATTTCCCTCTCCGCGATGGCGCTGTTCTCATGCGATACCTGATTCAAAAGGTACTGTGTCTGGGAGACGACAATGGAGTCGTCTGACTGAGACAGAACCCGATTTATCTCAACGTCCAGGTTGGGCGAGGATACCCCAGGAGGAGAACTTTCTAATTCCGGACTCAAATTTTTTTGCTGTAAGGACTTATCGAGATCCTGCACTGCGTCGTTGGCTACTTCGTCCATGTTGGAGCCATTGTTTCGTGTGACAGTGTAGAAGTCGGCGATAAAATCCTTGCAATTAGGGTAACCTGTGTAGAAATTGTGGACAAACTCCTCGAGATCGGGCACGTCCTGGCAGCGACTGTTTGATTGGCTGATAGAGGATGAAGGCTCCTCGTTCGAACACAAAAGCTTCTCTAGCATGTAGAGCTCGTGGTTGTTCAATGTCCAGAGAAGCTCGCGGATTTTCAAAAGTAAAGTCTGCAATTCAAGATTGGACGTTGTGGGTTTTTTTTTGTTATACAATAAACGGTGGTAGATGACAAATTCCAAGATGTTTTTTTACGAGTTGATCAATAAAATCAAGGTTGATGAGAAGTATCAATCAATTATTCATCAGTCGTCAAATGATTAAAATACAACATCAAAAGTCAATAGCGATAAGAGAAAAGCTGCATTGGCGTTTAATCAATAATCATTAATTTGCAATCTTAGTTAAGACAATCTCAATTTTCTTGATTTTGTTTCGCGTAATCTAATTAGGCATTGATTTTTTTACCCGTGAAAAACAATCAGCTATTCTTCGCAACGTGACATATAATTGATGGATTGAATTGTCCCCTGATTATCGAGCCAACATTTTATCACAATACAATTTTTGTTTTCTAAGTAATTAATCAAGTTATTGGTTTTCTCAAACCTACCCGAAAAGGCCGAAACATCTCGCTAATATTATCGGGGGAATCAAGACAAAGTGGTCCACCAGGTGGTGCCAGTAATCCTGAAACGATAGCGAGTCGCGGAATTGTGAACATCAGCGCTGGCTCATAATTATCAACATCAGCCTGGCTTAACAAGCCCGCTTCTAGCGCTCGTTGCAGCGTTTCTGAGAACAAAACGCACACGAGCTCTTGCTGCTCATACTCCTTGGTCGATTTCACGGGTACCATGGCGCCAACATAACACAGCTCGAAGTCCGCAAATAACCGGTCGAATATTTTTAACGATTCTATCAATTTTTCCAACGATGGTTCTAACGGATTTTGAGCCTAAAAACAGAATTAAGTTTATTTTCAAATCTGTTTCGAAAAGTTGTCAACATGTTTTTAAATGAATATTCTCCCTCATTAAATATAATTTAAAAAAGAAATTTTGTAAAACAATTCTCAGTTTATAATTTAAATTTGAAATACTTTTGTATCATTTTGTTTATTTTTTGACTTACTTTAAGGTTCATGTGACCCTTCAAGGCCTGCTCCCTCAGCAAGTTTCGAACGATCTCGAGAGATTTTGTGAGGGCTTTAGCCAGAGGGCGCATGGCAGAACTCTCGGCCTCGCGATTCATGATCGAAGAACCGGCGGCCAAGCACTCGGCGCCGAACCAGAGCTGACCTGCCAAGTTCTCCTGCATGACGTCATCGGGAAACTTGACCCGGAAATCGCGATTCGCGCGACTCTCCGGGATGAGCTCATCCATGATCTGATTGCAGATGGTCAAAACTTTGTCCTGGCAGTGTCGCAACTGGTTCACCAGACTTGTACATCGCTCGGGTTCCTGTCGACCATCAAAGGAGTCCAGCTCGCATGCCACCGCATTCAGTGATTCGTCGGCATAGAAAAACTGCGCCAACAGACTCGTGTCATCCCTCTGCAAGACACAAGAATATTTCTTTATTATTTGCAGTTTTGTAAATTGTATGCGAATATACACGGACGATATCACTGCAATTTTTTTTTAATCCCATTTTAATCCCATTATAGAATTCTTACTTTTTGTAATTCTTATAATTTTTTCTCGAATGAGATTTTGTAAATAATATAACAAATAAATTCTCTACGTTATTTGGAATTAAAATTAAACTGCACAGATTTTCGTTCGAATGTCTGCCTTTGGAAATGAGTTTAGTCGCTCTCTTGATCTCTTTGACTCCCATATATCGGCATTTGTTACAAAATTGAAAAATTTTTATTTACGTTTCATTGATTTGAGATTTGTTAGTTCTCTTTGCTTGCAAATAGCAACAATGTGAAACTTATGAGAAAAAAAATTTACGTTTATTATGAATTAAATAAATAAATAAATAATTAAATTAAAGCACTTGGCATTATTATTTAATTTATTTTCAATGAACGCGCGAGAACATTTTGAAAACAGAGGTCAAACAGTGATTTGTCTGTGAAAAGTACTGTGACATTTGCTTTTTTTATTCAATTTATTATTTCTTATTTTACTTATGAAACTGAACTGACATTTTGAAATGTACATTAGTTCAAATAAAAAATGCAACACTTCTCATAAGACTAATATACAAAGTATTGCATTTTTTATTTTAACCAGAAAATTATTTTTATTCAAGTTAAATAAGTTATACCACACGATACTGTAAAAAATTCGCCTGACACGGCTTGTAGAATAAAAAACTATCAAATGTTGTGGTTATCAAATACACCTTAAATCATTATAAATTGTTTGTTTTTATTTTAAATTCCAGTAACCGAAGCGAGCGGTTTTGGAGTAATGGTTGAAACATCTTGTTAGTTGATTGATTGAAAGTAGTTGATTTCCTCTGAATATCATGAATGATGTTTAATCAAATCAATAAGTTTATTTTGTATTATATCTTATGAATATCATTGGGTTTTGATTATTTTATAGGTTAACGATTACTCAACGAAGTAATCCTAAACGTGTTACAAAATAATTATACAATTGCAATTATACAACAATGACAAAAGATCACCACAATGAAGTCATCGGTGCTCCCTCTCGCGGAATTTCACTCAAATTGCATCATACTCAACTACCAAAGCGTTTGACTCGCATCCACAGCGCTTTCAATTTTGCCGATTCCTAATCAAACAAAGTCCTTTCACAATCAACTCTCCAAGTAGCGCAGCGCCATTTACGTAATACCATTTCGGACCTTTTTTTTCCTTCGTTGTTTACTTATCACGACTGTTTCGTTGACTTTTTATTGCTCAGATATATCTGCCTCTCTGAACTTTTTTCTTGCAGTTCTTTCAGAAACTTGAGGGTAAAAAATTAAAATGCATTTATGTCCATCTGAAAAATTTTATCATATACGATAAAAAAATGGCGGACATGGATCGTTGACAGATGGCGTCCTTGAGGCTGTCATGAAAAGGCGCGAAACTCGTCGCATCTTTATCTGTTATCCTTTGTTGTTTTCTTTTTTCTTCACTTTTTTGGTGGACACTGTACTATTTTAGTGAAGTTAAAGCGGAAATGAAGTCTACGATGTTTAGAAAGTGTATCACTGGTTCATGGTTACATGATCAGAGATCCCGTTTTTATATACCAATTTCGGATAATTAAGTTCAAACATTATTTTAAAGTATATTTCATCCATTTTTTCTTTAATTTTGATGGTTATTTGATTTAATATTTTTATGAAGTGCGCCCGATCAATATAAACGTAATGACAACAATTTGTGCAAATGGTCGCAAGTGTACAGATTTTGTATAAACAAACCGTTATCAGTGTAACGGTCCCGTTAAATTTTAACTCGTAAACTATATAAGGCTCATAATTTATTTTCAATTTATGTTGCATCAATTAAACTTTCTACTTTGCTTTTTTTATTTATAACGACTGAGATCGAATCGTTACGCTGGATGACCACTTTTCCACGATAAATTATTTCAATAAATATAATTGAACGATTACAGCCGGAGTTATCACAAACACTTCTTTTTTTTCGATTGTTCATTCATATTTTTCTTCGATAAATGTGAAAACATCACAGCCTCTTCGGCGCAGAGGTTTATCAAGCCAAGAGATACTCGATGTAATTTTCCTCTTGGTATTTCCTCGCGATCAGAATATTAATATAGTATTAAACGAACTTAACGTCCGGTTTCAATTGTTTTCGCACGCAACATTTCACACACACACACACACACACACACACACACACACACACACACACACACACACACACACACGCGATGAAAGTTATTTGTACTGTTGTTGGGCCGCTTTGTTAATGAATAATAGCAAGATTAACATGATTTTATTTTTATAGAACGAAGTTATTGAAAGTATGCCAGACAAATGTTATTTTCTGTATAACAAATTTTGTATCAAATTAATGACCAATTGTTGTCAAGCACTTTATTTTTCGTTCACTTGTCAAAGTGTTCAAATAGTAACAAAAATTTGACACTTAGTTCTCGATTTGAGTGAAAAAGTTGATCCGAATTAGCAATTCAACGTTGGGATTTTTTAAAATATTTTTTGTCCGCCAGCTCGAGTACTGCGTTTCAATGAATTCTAAATACAGTCGTCATAAAATGCAATGCATTATTTAACGCTGACAAATAGAAATACATGCGCATCCGATGTTTTTCACGGTAAAAGTTGTTCAGTTTGTAATTATATCAATAACTTTCTAACTCGAAAAATAAATATTATATTAAGGTCATGGAACAAGTTATTACTTTTTTTCTTTCAAAATCAAATCACTTATCGTCGATCTTGTCGTTAAATTACAAAATTAACATTAACTTTTTTCAGCATTTCACAAAAATTATCGTCCCTGAAAATTTGTCAATGAGAAAGCCATAATATTATTCAGGAGGAAAATTTATTTACCTACGTCATCGGACCTCGAAAATAGCACCGTACAAAGGAAAAAAGTGACTCATTTTGCGGTTTCCTTAGAAAGAAAAATATAAACCAAAAAAAGACGAGGACAATTTTTTGAGTTGGCTGTACGGATCTCTTATCTGTTTGCATTCTGTTGTAATTACAATCCGCAAACAAAATTCGTCGCGTCAAAATCTTGATGTTTGATTGAATTTCGTTTTGAAAATTCACCAACTAAAAATAAAACTTGTCAGGGGAGGGGGGAGGAAAGTAGAGGGATAAAAAAATCACTTTTCCGCTTTGTTTTCACGGTAATGCATTCGGCGACAACACAAAAGGCGCACAAAAAATAGCGAGGACGTATCGATCATAACCTCCTCTACATCAAGGCGTGAAAAATTTATCATTCAGAACGTAATAATTTTTACGATTGTTCAAAAATGAATTATCTTAGGCGCGAGATGTTGGGGATAAGCGTTTTTTATCTGCGTTGTCGTCTTTTTGTTTTATTTACATTGTTTAACATACAATTCTCATCAGATTCTTGATTAAGGATCACCATTATTGTAGTCTTTTTGATAAGTCATGCTTAGTTGACATTTAGCGATATATCCTCATTAACATACGGCTATGTTCAAAATCCCATAAAATTCATTTATTGTGCAGTCTAAGAGGGTTCGTCGTCTGTCAAAACAAAAGAAGTCGACCATCACCTGCAATTCGATCACGTGTGGGTACTGGGTAGTGGGTACACACAGTCCCTCATAGACTTTCACTCAAAAACTTTCACATACAGCATGTTGGTTATCACCCCTTTTTTCTTATTAGCTCTGTCGATAAAATTGCACTCTTTTTTTTTTATTTTTAATCCAACTCTGACGTGCTCGAAACGTGTCTGCTGACATTTCATCACTCCTTTTGTTTCAGGCATGAAAGGCGCGTCGCATTGTTTATAAACGTACACAGTTTTGGATTCACGAAGGAAAAAAGGGATTTGTTACTGATGGTTCAATCAGCGAAAGAGAAACGGCGACCGGACTTGTGGATTTTATAGGCACAAACTTAAGCCAATGTGAATTGGAAAGTGTTCCAGAAAAGAGCTGACCAGACCTGACAATTTAGAAATGAGAGAATCAATGTAGCTAACACGTTTAAAATAACGCATTTATATATACGTCAAACTATAAAAACATCCAAGTTGAAACATGCTATCACGATTGTATTTAACTTTCAAATTTTGATTGCAACGATAATAATCTCTCGGTTCGTTTATAAACAAAGGATTTGAGAATGGGCATCGACATGAACAACAAGCAGCGTGTTTTTGAAGTCAAGAAGAATGATTGTGAAGGAGATAACCAAAACCTGATCGTTCGGCAAGCGAGCAGGGATTGGTAGTAAACAAACCTCCATGTTATCGCTGTCAATTACGCAACTGGACAAAAACAATGACAACGATAAGATGCAAGGTGTCAGGGTGAAGGGAATTGCTCTGTGAAATCGCACCTTCGGTCTGTAGAACCACTTTCGGATGGACTCCATGGTCCTGGTGCTGCGGCTCGACGTCGCGCTCACTGTCTACGTTTTTGCGTCATCACGCAAGAAAAACGCGTGACTCGCGTCCTCGTTAGTCCGACATTTTGCCGACGCGTTTTGCCAGACTGTCGTGCGGCTCTGAGCAACGGCTGTCTCGCCACGGGTTCGACACGGACGCGCCTTTACGACCACAAAAGCATTATCAGGACACAGGCACGGGGTATCGGGGTCTCGGACCCGTCCGATGCATATCACCACTATGACTCGCGAAGCAGAGCTGTGTCGTGATTATGAAAGGACACACGGGCGAGCCAACACGCCTGCGCCAACTCTAGGCTTGTTAGGAGGGAAGGTGCGCTTGAATCAAACTGAGCAGATGCTCAACGTTCCTCCTCCAACAGATGTAACATTCTACAGCGGTTTTGAACCGCTAGTTTCAAAATATATTTTATTTTGAAAATCATTCTTACGCACATTTTGACGTAACTTTGATTTTTTCCTTAATTATTTTTAAGGATATTACAGTGATAGTTTTATCAAATAAATCATTTTTCTTTTGTTTCATTTAATTTATAAAAAATGACAGAACAGAAAGTTTTCTTTTCTTATCATTCAAAAAATTCTTATCCAATGTTTTTAGATTATGTATCATAAATAATTTTTATATGTTTTCTAAAGTGCAGCAGGAAGAACATATTTTGATTAGGAATGAATTTGATATCGGAACACTATCAGAAGTTTGATTAAAGTCTAAACTTCAAAACGATACTTAATTGTTTCAATATTGGATTCATAAATTAAATTTCAAGTATAAAAGCTAGGGATACACATTTAAATTATATTACATGTTTATAAAAACATCGTAGATGTTGTTGGAATTAAATTTGAGTAATTAAGAACTTTGCGGAGTATAATTTAGTATATAAATATTTTTAATGGAAATGTATGGATGTGTTTTGAAAGCAATGATGTTATATGAGCAACGTCTTAAACCGACAAGATACAGAAATGTAAATTTTTATTCATTTTGTAATTTGTTTGCAAAGTAGCTGATACGGAGCTGGAGTAACTATGTACTAAAAATTCAATAGGCGTTTTCGTGTAAAAACGGTAACATTTGTTGCGCCGGCTGCGCTGCTCTTTTAATGATTTATTGGTTTAGGTCAGGTATGCAGCTGGCTCCTAAAATATTGTACTTTTCTCTGTGGGTGGACTGCCAGACAAACACCGAGATCAATTCTTAAAAATAAACCGATAAATTGCAGACCGATATCAACAAATATGATCATACAGAGAAACTATCAAAAAAATTTGTTAATAAAATAAATATGTAAATAGATTGACTCACAAATAAATTCACTGACAATTTCATGTTTTTTTTTTTTTATTTGTACAAAATTGATTGTAAATTTTTGTTCAATTGCAATTGCTACGGCTAATTAATATATGCGTCACAGTAGTTTTTTCAGTCAACTTTATCTTTGAAATTATCAGCATTGCGGCTTATGTTTAGATCTGCGAGATATGATTCATCTCGTCATTGAATAAATTGATCATTATTTTTATTATTTATTAAGACTTATTTTTCTAGTCCAGTGATTTCTTTTTCAAATTTGTAACTGTTCATAATTATTTTCATAAATACATTTCAAAACAAATTATATAATATTGAACGGTTCTATCGTTGCTTACGTTAAATTAGATAATTTTTGAAGCGTCAGTTGTTTTTTTTAATAATAAGTTAATGGAGTTTATTTCGTTTTGTTCGTTAAGTTTACTTCATTGATTAAAAAAAATGATTATCAATGTTTGACTCGTTCGATTAATTTTCTTAATCAGTTCTTCACTCAGCGAATACTAAGTATACACAAGTGAAAGATGATTTCTGATTGGCTGTAATCATTTACGTCACAGAAATAGATGCGCGGTGTTTCGCAGGTAAGCACTGCTTCATAGATCCTGTCCCATTCACGAGAAAGCTTAAAAAGAGTTCATTTGCTGTGAACGTATCCAGAATTGCACAACGAGATGGATGTGGTTGAGTTTCATACGTTTTTGCAATCAAACATCACCAATAGTATATAAAACTGATGTACCAACTTTAACAGCTTCAATTTTATGAATTTGTTAGTACTCATGAATAAGTTTGATTAAAAACTGAGGAAAATACATACAGTTATATTTTACAAAAAATCTAGGATATCAAAAATAAAAACAATACTAAAAAAATGTTGTTTCACAAAACATTAGTAGTAGCACTATTTAGAGCACCATGGTTTAAAAACAAATCCATCTATCTCAGGCCCAGGCAGATATGCAAAATAAATTTGCTTAAATCTTTTCATTGGAAGTCGTACAGAATCATATGCATTCCAGTAAAATCTGGATCTTTCTACTCTTCCCTGTCGAACTTCACTATAGAATACATTCTTCAGAGTATTTATCTGAAAAAGAATTATTGAAAAAAAATGTAAATTGCAAAAAGAAATTATTTTCATTTTCTAAATTTACTTTGCTTTTCATTTCTTTTGCTCGATCGTAAGTGAGACTATTCAGTTGTTTCAAGGACATCTCAATTGATCGAGGCTCCACTCTTTTTATATTTCTTTCGTCAATGTTATTCAGTTTTTTACAAGTCAACTCTGATATTTTCTCTGTAAATGTAGAAATTATCTTTTCATTTTTCAAATCTTTCTACAATTTCAAATTTGTCAATTTTGTAAATTACCTCTTTGTTTGCCAGTAAGAACAATGCCTTTGCGGTGCACTATCCAAATTTTCAACTGAGGTACCTTTTCGCATTCTGGCAACATAGCAAAAATGTATCCTTCTTCTTTCAACGTTTGAAGTTCTTCCTAAAAAATGTAACATTTAGAATAATTTTTCAAAATCTAAATTTGATACAGTAAAAAGTACTTTAATTATTAAACAACCTTCAACAATTGTTTATCAGTTTTTATTCCACCTTCTTTTATTCCTGCATTGTCACTTTCTTTCACCACAAAAGAATTTTTTGTTTCTTTTGATCTTATTATCTGTCCTTCAGAAATTTTTTTCCTTGATTGCTTATCTACTAGACTTTCATTTTCGTTCCCTTTGCTTTTACTAAATATTTTTGTTTTCTTAGTTGTTTTATCATAAGTCTGTTTTATCATTTTAGCAGACAATTTATTTTTTTTATCATCATTCTTAAAGATCTTAGATGGGATACTAAATGATTTGACTTCGGCCGTTGAATTTTTATAAATTGCATCACAGTTCTTTTTATTAAAACAAGGACAAAATGAAGACGCACTAGATGATGGTGTCACGAAAGGTGTATGCAATTTGACTCCAGAAATAACTTGAATCAGAGGTTCTTCTGTGGTTACAACTGAGATGCCGGATACACACAATTTCAGGTCCGTCTTACCTCTCGGTCTAGGATAGTTTTTCACTCCTGTGACTACAAGTTTTGATTCCACATTGATAGGCCTAAAATCAATACATTTTTAACACTAGAAATTTTGAAATATTTTTTACCCTCAAAAGTCCCTCAATTAATTGTTTTATTATTATTTATTCCCTCTAGCTTTTAAGATGTAAAACTAGCTTTTAAGATGAAATATGAAATATTATTTTTCATGTTAAAAATTAGTTATGATTTTATAGTTCATATCCCAAAATAATGAAATATGATAAAAATTAAGAAATATTTAGTAGAAGTTTAAATTTCAAAATAAATAAATTCGTCTCCTCTGATTTTCTAGTTTTTTTAATCAATTTGAAGTTTTCAAAATGAAATCAAAGAATTTTTCATTCCAAAAAATTTTATCAATGTTCACTTGTAACTTCCTGCAACTTCAAAGATTGGTCTCTTTTTGTACATCTGCATCTTTTTTTCTCTCTCCTGTTGTTTTTCTTTTTCTTCTCTGTCCCTGACAGTTTTTCTATCATACATACATTCACAAACCGGTTTTCGAACTTCAATAGTTCTCTCAATTTTTGACTTTGGGAAATGTTCCCAACATCTGAGATCATTTTTGGAGTTCAGAAAATAGTCCATCAGTTCTCTGTCAGTCATGCGTTCTGCCCCATCATCTCCTCCACATGTTCTTTTAAATGGAAAAAGAATATTTGAACATATTTATCAAAAGTTTTTAGTACAAGACAGCAACAATGGTTAAAATATTCACAGATATTCAAGTGGTTCCTTAAGCGTATATTCCGGAATGTAGTCTTCGCTAATGTAAGGTTTTGGCACCGTAATGCTAACTAAATTTCCGGTCATGACTGGAACTACTTCTTCCGTTTTAGAAATTTTATCTTTAACAATAGTCGATCCTCCAAATTCATGCACCACTTTTGTTACCGCATCCCTCGTTTCGCGACATCTGCAAGCTTCTTCCCCAGCTCTTACAGGGATAGGTTTCACTGGCTCCACAGGATCTACCAAGTAAACCATGGTTTTATTCAGCAGAGTTTGCTTGTACTGCTCGAAATTGAATGCAGATGAGTCTGTTTGTTCATTGAGGCAGCTGATGTTCTAAAAATATATGTAAATATAAATTACCTTATTATAGATATACATAAATCTATCTATAATACAGAGATAAAAATTCAAAAACACTTTCGAGTCATTTTTCAGAAGATAAACTTACGTCCGATCCACCGTGCAACCTTTTCACGCGTTCATTCAATTTCTAAAGAAAAAGAAGAATAGAATAAAAGAATATAAATTGAGATTAAAATGTTGCAATAAAAATGATTGTTTGGAAAGGAACCTCAGATTTAATGCATTCTTTGTTCAAATTTTCATTAAATATATCAGAATCTTTATCATAGTCGTAGTTTAAATATTGCATCCCTTCAATGCTGTCAAAATCATAATCGTTCCAACAACCAAAGTTGGTTTTATTTTCACACGGTATCTCATCTGGTGGCCGATATTTTTTTCCAACACAATAGCTTTTTTCACATTTTAATCCATCTGTCTTCTTGGCGAAACCCTTGCTGACCACGCAGTCACAAGATGGGACATTGAGTTTATTCCTTTCCTGAGCACCTCCCCAACTATAGACTTCAGTGTCTTCGTAAATTGTGACTCCTGACACCAAATTCACAGTTTCCTCTTCGATATCCATAACACCTTGTATCATCGGAGTTCGAACTGAAATATTTTCTTTAAACACTTTGGGAAATTCGTTCACTGAGATTGAAGGAGATGGAGAAATGATTGCTATGGATTCAATAAGTTTTCTGGAAAAAAATCAAATATAAGAAGCAAAATATTAAAAAAAAAGATAAATATTTCGTTTTTTAGACGAATTTTACTTTCTTTTTGTATTATCATCAGAATCGATAACCAATGAATTAATCAAATTCACGGCATTGTGAGTTTCAGTCATTCCAAAATCTTTCTCTGCAATTTGTCTGCAGGCACAACAATCGTCGCAAGTTGGCTCGAGTCTCATAGAATTGACTGTTTTGTTCACTTTTTTGATCAAGTCGTCAGCGAGTTTCTTGAAGTTTGAGACGTCACAGTCAAGATGATTTAACCAATCTTGCATTTCCAAAGACAAACACTGTCTTCCTTGAGAGAAATTCTTTTTTGGAATATTTTGATTCTGAAGTGATTCTGAAAGTTTTTATAGGTTTGACGAATATACAATTTTTCGAATTAAATTTGTTTTGTGGAGAATGAAGAAACATAAAAATACTTCTGATTTTGTTAGACAAAATATCTTCGGTCGGTTTTGTTTCACAATCTTCAACTTGAATATGATCCTTTTCGGCGAATTCTGTTTGAATATTAGTTTCTTTATCTTTTAGTAATGATGAACATTCTTTTTCATAATTCTCTTCCACCTCTTTTGACTGACTTGGGTGTTTAATTTCAGTTATACTTTTGGATTTACAAGTGTTCGTATTCCATAGACAATATTCACTGAGATTTTTCGTAATTGGAGTTTGAAAAGAAATCAATTTTGGCTTTGGAGTTGTTTCAATAGTTTTTTGTCTTTTCAGTAGATCCTGTCTGTGCGGTCTCCAGTCCATGGGTGTAGGTACGTTTTCTTCATAGGGGTTAGAATTAGGGAGTATTTTTTTTGGTTTTGGTTTGTTTGCTAAAAGCAAATTTTCAATTAATTTACTATTGATATCTTAAAAAATATACTTTTTGAACATAGGCAGAATTCTGTTACGTTTCGGAGGAAATAGAGGATTTTTAAGTGGTAATTTCTTATGTAATTTATTCATCACTTCAGGGAATGTAAGCGCAGCGATTGAAGATAAAATGAGTCTTTCATTACAGCTGTAATTAAGCTCTACAAAACCATTTTAGATTTCTAGATATTTTATAAAAGAGGTCAATAAATAAGTTTTTGTAATAATATCAACATACTGTATCCCTCATCTTCAAAATAATTTCCTCCAATAATTCGATAAATTTCTCTAAGAAAGTCAACAGCATTGAAATGTGCTTTTCTTTGCAAATTGAAAATAGTCTTGGCCGGAATATGAACTAGTGGGGAGATAATTCCAATCTTTCTTAAACGTTTGTAAGTTAGTGAAGTCACATTTTCCATCTGATCTTTCAGAATGGCATCTTCTAAGGCCATCACATTTTTTAACTAGCTCAATAGATTTACTAATTTATTTGTCAACTTTTTGAATTTCACTAAAATACCTGAACTTTTTGAAATATTAGTAAGTGATTACTTGATCGTATGATAATTCCTGATACCACCTTGGAAAACTTAGACCTTGCATTTGATTCACTTCTTTTTTCACTGAGTAGTAGTTAAAAATTATTATTGAGTTTCATAGAGAGTTCGGCATAATCACTCCCTAAAGCAGTTTTTTTAGTCTCGGGGAAAGACTGAACTTCGTCCTCGACGAAAAAGACATTGCTCATGGGGGTGAATTAGCCGAACTCCCGCTAAAACATAGATGAAAAATGGCGGTTCACATGCGCCCTTAGTCCGATAATAACTATTTTATATTTCGTTTTTAATAATTAAAATTAAAATTTTGTTTACTTTTCTCTTCAGCTACCAATAAATTTCTCTTAGTGATTTCAATATTTTTTTCAATTGCAGATTTTGAGATTTTTCTTTTTGCAAAATCGATCTGAGCTTCCAACTCATCGAATAAAAATTTCTTTCTGGATTGTCCTGGCAGTTTAACTATGTTCCTTTTGAAATCGTCTTTATTTTCTTTGAACGAATTGATTTTGTATCGTTTTTTCCACGATTGTTTACTTTTCACAGTTTTCAGTTTTACTGCCATTATCGGGCATCCAAAAAGTCGTGTCTGAGTGTTGGAAGACATTTTATTTACATCAAATGGTTTCACTCTTAATAATTATTTTTATTAAAAATTAATTTATCATTTTTTGTATAGAATTTCACTCGACAAATTTAGAATTTTGACTGCGACTGAATATTATGGGCTGTAGAGGTTACAGACCATCATTAATAAAAAGAAACTGCTGATTTCAAGTCATTCTATTTTATTTTAACTTGCAAGTTTCAATAATAAATGATTTACAATATACAACTTATAATGTGCAAAATTTTATCATGTACAGATTTAATCTCACTTTTCATATCATATTTAATTAAATAATAAAACAACCGCACAGCTACCTTGATATATAAAAAAAAATCAATTCGCCTCTCTATATTCTAAAGAACCAATAATCGCGTTTCAAATTTCATTCACCCTGTATAAATACTATTCTAAAAATACAAATCCGGTTTACATCACATTTCACAGTCGCTCCCAAGTCAGCTCGAAAAAAAATACAAAAAAAAAACAATATAATTACTTTACGAACAAAAAATAGTCCTTTACAATAATTGTTTTTCATCAAGAGAACTTTTCTCGACAAAACAAAAAGCCCATATTCACAAATTGATCACCCATTGAAATTTCATTTTTTATTTTGATTTGGTCTTTAAGCCTATGAGGCATAAAGCTACTAGTCCGACGGTCCATCCGGAAACCACTAAGAATCCACTGTAAACCTCAGGGTCATTGATGGGGTAGCCTTTTTCTAATACATTTCTCAAACTTATTCCAGGCATAGTTGTTGGTAAGCACAAACTCAGCCATTTGACTCCCACAGGCATACCATCCACCGGCCATATGCAACCTAAAATTTTTTAATGAATTAAGATAAATTTCATTCAAATTTTTATCTTCTATTTTGATGAATATGATGTAAAAGTTGAAATGATGTTTTTTACCACATAAGATAATAACGGGATAGAAAGTGCCTGTAGTTACATAATTTGCCATAGATTGTGATGAGCAGAAAACCGATATCAAAAATCCTGCAAAAAAATGAATTCATCAATTATATTAGAAACAATGATTTTTATTTGCAAGGCGATGTTGGTCCATAAAGAAAAAATTACCATAGCACATTCCACTAAATCCCACTGCAAAAGTCAGAGAAAAGACGATAAAGAATGATCCTATACATTCTATATCATATATTAAAAAGGTCATTATAAGGGAGCATGCAAGTTGAATGAGAACTACTAAAGTTTGAGTCAGAATATGGGCCATTAAAATTTCAGCAGTGCGAACACCTGTAAATGAAAATTATAAAAGATAAGACAAGTTGCTTTAAAAAAAAATATACTGTTTTTGGCACGGTAGATCAGAGTATTATTTACCTTGTACCAAACTTCTGTCCCAGACACCTTCATGACGATCAGAAATGATAATTGATGATGCCACAGAGGTAGCCAAAAAGAAAACAACCCTACATGAAAATAAATTAATTATTTTGTATATATTATTTGATTAATTATTCAAGAATAAACTTATTGCTGACGAAAACTTACGTTAACAAAAAAGTGGGAATCATAAAATTTGAAATATTAGGATCTAAGTCACCCCATACTGGGTTTTCAAACTGCAATAATGATAAAAAATTAGATTTTTTATTAATTAAAAAAGTGTTGAATGAAATATTAAATTAAAGCGAATAACAAAGATGTTTTACTTTCACAGGGGAATCAAACAGTTTTGGAGTTATACCACACTCAGATAAGATTTTTTGAATTGTTTTATGATATCTTTTGAAAATTTCCTTTCGCATATGCAAACCAGTTGCACGATCTAAAAAAAGAACAAAGGTTAGTAATTAGTTGAATATTACTTTACGATTATTAAATCGGGGACGAAACTTACTTCCCATATCCAACGAAACTGCAATTTCACTTGATAAAAATTCATTAGACGACATTTCTGAAGGAGAGTCTAATCTTTTTTTAAATGATTCTGAAAAGTTGTGAGGAAAGTAGATCAGTCCAATGATCTTACTATGTTTAACTTCCTCTTTGATTATTGAAGTATCGTTGTAAAAAACCTACAAAATATGTACGATAATTAGCTCATTTACAATTTGTAAAGTGGTTGTAAGATTAATTACTTTTTAAAATGTCAATTTTTTTATCACTCAATGTCAATTTTAATTGATGTTTAGAATTAACTTGAGTTGAAATTAAAATATAACCTTGTCAACAAAAGAATCTTCTATAGCGTCTAAAAATCTGCAACTAATATCCACGTATTGACAATTTTTCATTTCATGGTCGATATCAATAACATATCCTTTGTTGGCTCCAAAATCACAATTTCCAGCTTCATGATTGATTACTGCTAAGCTAAATCCTGTGGGATCTCCCCCGATCGTGTTGAAAAAAAGAAATATTTGCACAACTGGCAAAACTATTGCAAAAAGAACACCTCTGAAAATAGCAAAGTGAAACGCAAATTAATGAAAGGTGTCCATACTACTTTTAATCTTGGTTTCAAAGTACAATAATAATTTTTACCCAGGATGCCTTATGAATTGCAGTAAATTTTTTATCATGAGAGCTCTGAATTTCTTGACAGCCCAAACTGACTTTTTGACATCGTTTTGGACATACTCAACACTGTTGTGCGCTTCTTTTTCATTCTGAATGATGTACTAAAAAAATAATTTCGTTTAGTATTAAAACAATTTTATAAAACAGAGATTTGTAAATTGTATATATAGTACTGACTTGGTTTTGGTTAAATTGATGAGAGAAATCATTCATCTCCGTGCTATAATTTGTCTGAACATTCATGATTCCTCTTTCCTGGTTTAGTTTTTGTCTTTGACTTAAAATCAAAAAAGCTTCTTCTAAAGAGGAACACTGAAATTTATCAAGTAATTGGGTTGGACTAGCTTCTGCCAAAAGTTTACCACATCTCAATAAACCTATCTGAAAATGCAATTATTATTGGCAAATTAGTTTATACAATTTCAACTTGTCAACTGTGTTGACTGCTCAAACTGTACTATAAATAATATCAATTGAAATTTTAAATTTACCTTGTGAGCCAATTTTGTTTCATCGATATAATGTGTGGTGATGATAACAGTGGTTCCAAATTCCTGGGTTATTTTGATTAAATAGTCCCATATCCTGTAATATTAAAAAAATTCAACAACATTATAAATATTGTTTTGTAACATTGTTTGTTTTAATTATTTCATTGGAATAAAAGTGTACTTGCTTCTCCCTCAGGATCGGATCTAATCCCACTGTGGGCTCATCCAGAATCAGAAGTTCTGGTTTGTGAATCAAAGCTGCTGCAAACGACACCCTCCTTTGTTGACCTCCACTCATATTTTTAATCAGCCGATTTCTCGGTGGCAAATTCAAAAGATTTGATAAAAAATAGTACTCGTCCTCTGTGAATTGAAATTTAAAATTTTTTCATTCAATCTGATTCTAAGGTGAAATTGTAAATTGTTAAAACCATGTGTATATCTTTTACCAATGTCACTGTCTGACATTCCATTTATTCTTCCAAAGTATAACAAAGCTCCTATCACTGAAAATTCCTGGACCAGCGAAATATCCTGAGGCATGTATCCCACCCTTGGCCCGGGAATTCCTGAATTTTGTGAATCAGGCTGACCACCCAGAACCCAAATTTCACCACTATCTAGTTTTTTTACTCCAACAATACATGACAAAAGAGTTGTTTTTCCACAACCACTAGCTCCCAATAATCCATAACTGCAAATATGTTTTCAATTATTTTTTATTTCCCGTAAAACTGATGATTTATATTAATTTTGATGTTAAAAGTTAATAAAATATTACTCAATTAAAACTCAATTTAACTTTTTATTATTGAAAACGTTCAATTTTCATTTAATTTTATAATATTAAGAAATAAGAAATATTATATGAATGTAAGTTTTATCATTACATTGTTCCTCTGGTTACAACCATATTCAAGCCATCGAGAATCGGTGTTGCATTTCCATACTTCTTACGAGCTTGTCTCACAATAATTGCTTGTTGATTCGACATGTTGAAGATTATTAAACCTGAAAACATATCTTAAATGAGTTTAACAATCAAATCGATATGCAAATTGTAAAACGATAATTTTGTTTTTAATTTTATATTAGAAATTGATCGAAAATAAGAAGAAAAAATTGCAAAAAATGTTGATTCCATTCTTAAAAAAAGTCTAATCAGATTGGTTTATGTATTCAACAAGTGGACAGACATTTTTCGTGGAGTGCATAATAATCGCAACAAAAACCATTAAGATACGATTATTCGAAATTATTTCTCCATTTCTAAGGCAAATTGAATAATGAGTCGCGATTTCAATGTCGAAAGAATTTGCAGCGACAGCAAGATATTTTTTTCATACAAAATCAACAGAATCAACTTCATATTCACTGCGTCGCCTCTTTCATGTTTTTTTTTCTAAATTGGTTTTTTTCTCTTATGTGAATTAAGAAATGAGTAATAAAAAATGGTTTGCGCAAGTACAAATAAGCACTTTTGTGAGTAGATACTAAAACATCGAGTAAAGTGGACAAAGAAAATTAAAGTGGAAAACTGGAAATTTTTATTTTTTATACCAATTTGTATCTAGCACAAGGATAGTAGAAAATACAAAAAAATGAAAAACATGTTTGACTCATACCTTTTCTTTTAATAATAAAATCAAATCACAGTTTTAGTAATCAGGAATTACTTGTCTTCTCACATTTGTGTGAATTTAGTTTAAATTTGTTTAATTTGAATTTAATTCAATATTACGTCAACTAAATTGAGACTGTTTTGCAATAAGTTTAAACATATTAAACAGTGTTTTTTCGAACACCAAAGGCAAACGTTTTGATACGGAAATGTGAAACGTAGTACGTTGACTCTGACTGATGCAGAACAGGTTTTCCAGCGTCATCCGGGACGCGTACCTGAAAGCTAAATGGGTCAGGGTCGTGACGTTCCGATATTACCTCTCGGCCTTTACCGTTATACATTGACCTGTCTAACTTTATCTGTGTAGTACTTATATTACGCACTGTATCGTTTTTAATACCATAATAATATTACTCTAGGTCAACGTTCCCGATGCACCAACCATTCATATGAAAACAAAACGTTACGTTAAAGTTTTTTAAATAAATTTTATAACATCATAAGAAATGACGTTAATTCATTTCTATTCACATAAATTCAAAAAATAAATAAATAAGAAATTATAAGAAATTAAAAAAAGAAGAATAATTGTTGTTAATTCAAAGAGAAATCGTTCAAATAAATGTTATAACATCATAATTAACAAACATTTTCATAAATTTAATTTGAAAACCATTTTTCACATTTTTGACTTTTTCTCTTGGTAACATTTTTTAGTGTTAATTTCATTGATGTGAATTTGAATAATTGACTTAATTTAATGAACATTTGTCACATATGAATGATGATTGCAGGTATATTTTGATGTTAAATTGTCGTATTTTTTTACAATAGTGCATAATATTTTCATCAATTATTTATTTATTAATAATTCATGACAATTCATCACTGCTGAGTAATTAAGAGAATCGCATTAATGAGCTTTTTTGTACTCAAGAAATATTTGTAGCTTTATATAAATATTGTTCATTTTTTATGAACAACAAAAAATAAGCAAAACAAGTTAAGTCCTTCTTACATAACTGGCAATAAGTTTAATTTCAATGATAAGTTTTTGCAAGAATCACGACATAACTCACGTGTTTTCTAATTTTACTCATGAAAAGAAAATATGCCATTCATGTTTGGCGAAAGTTATTTCAAGTGCAATCTCTTTCATAGGTTTACAATAGGTTTGACTTTCGCAAAGCTAATCAGCCATTAAAAAAATTGTGATCCTACACAGTATGAAATTTGCACATTTAATTGTAAACTATATGGTCTATGAAATTATAGAATTAATTTCTGAAAATCATGTTTGTTTCAGAATGATTTGTTAAATTTCGATTCACGTAATTTTTGACATATCTCTTCACAGGTTCGAATAACAAAAAGTACCGTTGCAAAATAAATGCTGGTTGTTTTTCGCCATTCACTGAGTACCGTGCAAAACTATAATTTACGAAGGATCGAAAAAACGAATCAGAGTTCATATTGTTCATCATGAAATAATGCTCAACATAATATTGTATATTTTGATGAACCTTTTGAAATGTGAATTCCGCAATGATTCTTTTTTTCGAGGTATTTCTCGAGATCTCTCACCGCAAGTACGAAAGTTTCATTTAGCAGAAATGAATGGTTACAGTTCTTAATTGAAGAAAAGATCTATCTCTTATATTAAATGAATAAAGTCATTTTCCATCTTAGTTTGTCACAAATTAATTTATAAAAATGTAAGAATTAAATGTAAAAAGAAATATTTTTCAAATTTCTCTTTTATAAATTGTTTTTATACTAAATTTAGTTCATACTATTTTATACTCTAAGGGAAGAAGTACAGAATGCAGTTTTTGGACACATACATTCAATTTATTCTTCATTTATCTGAAGCTTTAAATGACGTAACACCCGACAAGTGACTTTTGAATAATTTTTTACCGGGAACTGTTACCTCACGATTTTGTCATAACGTTTAAATTTCGCGGGCATATATGTTTTACGATGCATTTGAGTAACGGAGAACGTTAATTTTTTCCTAATTTATTGCTAGCACATGAAAATCAAGCGAGCATTAAACTATAACTAGCGGTACTATTATCATGATCTTATGATCCCACAATCTAAAATTTTTTATTGCAATTTTCAAAACGTAACTATTTTATACTTCAATTAATTTATTTCATTGATTGTAATTTATTTTATATTAGTTATTAATTCTTTCAAATAGTTGCATGCTGAAATAATAATAATAATTTTTAATCATTTATATTATTACTTGTTCAGCACTTGAATTCGTTGTTTTTAGTTTCTTGAGTTGGTTATTTTTAATCTTGTTCATTTAATTTTTTTTGGAAAAATTGCGCTACTGACAGCACTAGACAAGAGGGAATAAAAAAATAGTATTCAAATATGTTCACATTGATTTGTCTCTTAATAATTCGGATGATAAAATAAATGTAATCATAATTATAATAATATAAAATTTGAAGAAACAAGACAAGAAGAAAAACAAAGATCTAAGGTTTTCAATGTTGCTATAATTTTATAATTTTATATGGTCATTTCAATGAGTTGCTGATGCTGTTAATTCTCGGAATGTCATTTGAAGTATCAAAATTAAAACAACAAATAAGGTCTTTTTTACTTACACTAGTCAATAGATTTATCAGTCCAACCAAATTAAAGAAATTGTTCTCTATTAAAAAAATGGTCACAATAATTTATTTCCAAAGCGATCGTTTTTTTAGATTGCCTTGCTGAATTATTTTTTTCCGTGATCCACTGGCACACTTGTTCTAACAATTTTATTTTTGATTTCAATGTCACTTTTTAAATGAACCACGTTTTGGTAATAATTAAAGTTTCATCCAAACAATTCATTTTATTGACCCGCCTTCAATAAGTTTGAACAAATTTTCAAAGGAAATAATATTGATTATGAACAAAATTATTTTATAAAATTATTACATGTTAAAATAATTTTCAGATTTAAACTTGAAACAAACAATTCTTGCAGGACTAGGTGTGAATGGAATGAAGCGCGTTAAATATTCGGCGGAGCACTCATCGTCACATTGCATTCCACTCGGTATCGTTTCGTTGACTGATAGTCGAAGCCTCCCGGAGGTTTCCAGAGAAGAGAAGGCTAGCAGACCTCCTTTCTTCACCCTCATATTCCGGTAGTCATACTTGGATGGACAAAAAAAAATACCTGCAGTAAAACTGTAACTTTTATTCAAAATCTAAAATGAGTTCGGGTAGAATTTTAATTCAAAAGTTAATAGAATAATAATTGATACATTAGACATAAAATTAATGTTATTAAAATAATTTTTTTTTAATATTTTGCCTTCGAATTTTTGTTAATATCAAAATACAATTTCACTACCATTTCTTAACAATAATATTTTTATGTAAGCATTATCCCTGATAACCACCGTTTATGTAAATGATTTACATGAAATTTATGTAAATGTAAGTCCTCATTGTGCTGCCATATTTACATAAATCGTTTACATC